>JAZAYU010000750.1:0-163618 GCA_038501625.1 Corbicula japonica | reverse complement strand
GGGATTCGAAAATTTAGGAAGTCGCAGTCTCTAAGCACGTGCATCTGTGCCGGTGACTCATTTTGTTCATACCCACACAGTTTAAGGTTTGCCAATTTCTCATAGAACACAAGTTCGCAGCATATGTTAGACAGACGTGCTAGAAACTACACCTGGGGAAAGAATCCAATATTTAGTCTTTATTTTCATAATAAAATTGGCGAGGTTTAGTCAACAACAACTATAACTGGATGTTAGGTGTTAATGAAACACTGGCTATATCAAAAGCAAACCGTCGAATAAATTGTGTGGTCTGCACGAAATTTGCGATATTCAATGTTATAATCAAGTTTAAATTAATTTTGCAGTCAAATAAAAATAAACAGAGGAAATTGCACATGTGTAGATTGAGTACTAACAATTGTTGAAAGTATGGGACGGTTTTCACGCACTTGTGCATTCAGTGCGTTTACTGGAAAGGGTTATTCTAGTACTGAAATATTTCGAAAATGCTGAATGAACGTCAAATTTAAACAAACAATCATATTGCTTGATATATCCGTTAAATAGCTAAGTTTATCCGGATTTTGAAAATCAGAAAAATAAATAAATAAAAGTTAAATTAGGAAAGCCTTATTTTAGATATTGATTATAAGAAGACAAATTGCTTAAAAATAAAGAAGGAAATCAATGTAATTTTGGCATTTCGTTGAAAATTTTAAAAGTTCAAGACTTGTCCTAGAAATACAGTCAACTCGGCAAATTACAAAATAATTAAACAAATCGATCCATGCATTTGAGAAAAAAAACATGATTGAATATTTTTCGTCTATATTTGAAAGAAGATTTAATAAGTCGTTATTTAGTCCTATTTTCAACTGAAATATAATAATTATATTTCAGTTGATATTTCATTTCGCCAGCGATATCACAATTTACTACATGGTAACACAGCTGCATTAAAACTGCCCCTCTGTTCTCGTAACTAAGTTATGGATATGTTCTTTTAATTATACTGATCCGGTGAGAGTTTTTAGAAATACCAATTTCAGGAAAAAAATCGTATACTGCAAAAATACAACGCAATGAAACAATGACAAATAGACTCCCAACTTCCACGGTAGAAAACAGCGTATCTAGAAACAAAATAGCCATTCCGCTGCCATGATGAGTTTGTCATAAAACAACAATTTACCCGCATTGCTTCTTAATATCAGTGATTGGATTATTTAAGGTGGCTCATAAACCACGTCCATTTTCATTTCACTTTACGATCCTATATTAATAGAATGCAGAATTAATTACAATGAAATGAAAATTGCAATGTATCGGTTTCCTTGTGAAAGCAGCTATGAAAATAAATACAGGCTTTAAATGGCAAAATCCTAATTTTGTTACGATTTATGTCAGGAAATTCGCGGACGACGTTTTGCACCCGTATAAGCACATAATACATGTTTTCCTGTATGATTGTGTGGACTGAAGTTGCGATGTTTTGCACGAAATCTCGATGACAAGAAACGAAGATTTTAGAAATTATTGCAGAGGTGCATGGATGCTATTTAAATGCATGTAAACACTAACAACGTCGACATGATTAAAGAGATTTGATGATTTTTATTGGTTGGTTTTAAAACGGATGATGAATCAAATGAATTCAGTTCAGGCCTAACTGAATATCTAATGAAAATTAATTTGTTTATTAATAGGGTACAACAACAACAACAACAACAACAACAACTTCTACTACTACTACTACTACTACTACTACTACTACTACTACAACAACTTCTACTACTACTACTACCACTACGACGACGAAGACGAGGACGACTACGACTACTACCACTTCAACTACCCCTACTGTACTACTACTGTTTCTGCGACTGCTTGCACTGCTATTGCTATTGCAACTGCTACTACTGCTGCTACTTCTAATAATAATCCCGCAAACAAAACTTAGAACTGAACAAAATAAAACTGCTGATTCTAATATTTTAAGTTTGTATCTTAATTGTTTTAAATAATATTAACAACGAAAATACACGGAATCATCCGCATGTTTTATTACAATTCTCTCTCGAAATCGTGTTCCAATAATTATCTTGTTCTAAAAATATTGATCAAAGGTACAGAACAATTAAAAGAATATAAAACCGTCACATATCACTATGTTTACGCCTGTGACTCTCAAGTGCGCGTTCGTACGTACCCAGAAGCCCATTATTTTCCCATCATTCCGTGTTTGTTTAGATATGCGGTCTTTTGCCTGTGTACATGTTTAGCGTTCCAAGTGAAATAACTGTCATCAGACGTCTTTTACGCAATGATCTGCTGCAGTACTTCTTCAAATATTTATTCATCTGTATCAATTTGCGGTGAAATGTTTCGAGTTAAACTGGATAAACATAAATACAGATGCCGATTTTATATAAATATCTGGATTTGTGTATACCGAATAGATCTAAATACTTTGTAACAGAACTTCTTGTGTACATAGGAATAAACGCTACCGGATATACATTAGCAGACAATTCAGTCAATCCCTTGAAATCTGCGCTCCAACATCCTTTGCAAACCTGTGTCGCAGTATTTCCACGAATGCAGGCTCCATTTTACAAACACACGTAACGCATGTATGCAAACAAGCGTCATCAAACGAGCTAGAATTGAGAAACTCGAATGAGAAATATGTCGAAAATGGCTGCTGCTTTTATAACTAACACGATCAATGGACGACAATTATGATTGTGTTTTAACGAATTTGAAAACTGTGAAATTCGCTATTTTAACTTTTATAAATCGTAATTCGCATGACTAGTATCAGCTCCGGTGGGTCAACCCCGTGAGATGTAAACTGTCGTGACAACTGGAAAAACGGTGTCAACATGAAAATTGAAATGTAAAACCTGATCTGTAATTAGAATTTCCGCTACATTACTCTCGGCTTCCTGTTCTTAGTTTAGACAGCAGTTTGCAGATACGATTCAATGTTTCAAAACAAGGGTCTAATTGATAGTTCGGGGGATTACTCTTGTCACACTGTTTTTGCATAGAAATCCAAAGATCAATGCTTTTGTTACAAAATCTTTTTTTGTATTTTTTGTTTATTCTTACAACGTGTATTATTTTTGTATACTGAGGCTTCTATCTGAGTAACCCCTTACATTTCGATATCGATGCACAATTCGTTAAATGCTTTATTTTAATTTTAATCATTTATTTTGTAATCATGTTGTTTTATAACGTTCTATTGTATTGTTTTTATACTGGGCGTCTAATCAAGTAATCCCCTTTATTTCAATATCAATGGTATAAGTTATATGTATTTTTTAAGAATATTCTGATGGAAACGATAATTTCCAGACAAGTATCAATATAATAAATATTGTATGATTTTATTAGTGTTGGGAAAATGACAAATCGACATTTCGCCGGATATGCATCTCAGCGATTTTTTTAAAGAACAGACACGTTCTCTTCTTCTTGATTTAAACCCACAATTAAGGTCAACCCGCTATTAAGGACACTTTCCCTCAGTCCCTTAGGTGTCCGTTATAGAGGGGTTTCACTGTAATTATTTTTATTTGATATAATCCCATCAGGAATATTGTTGCTCGCTATGTGATATGTATGTGAGAAGAATGTATCGCAGTTTTTTTTCTCTGAATAGCCAAAGTTTTATTTTCTCGTTTGAGCAAAACAATTGTACTGGAAATTATATGTTCGTAACTTGTTGTGAAACAAAGCATTTACATGTTAAAATTAAAAATAATTGTGACATTTTCTGTCTGTTCCGTTATTTGTTATTACGTAATTAAAAGAAAACACCGAATTAAAAGTAATTGAAACATGGCACTTTTAACAGAAATATTTGGATCAGTTGACAGAAATGTACATGTGTTTCATTCTGTGGTCATATGGTCTTCAAATTCAATGTCATATCCACAAAAATGTAGTTTTCGTAGTAGTTTTGTATTATTGGTAAGCATGTTGGAATGTGAGAAATAGTGGTAGTGGTCGGATGTAACCAGTATTCGTCTGGGTATGGTACGAAGTATACACATTACGTGCCTCGTTAGATCGGTGGACCAACATGTTGCTGGAATAGACACAACAGCTTCAGTTAATTTAGCCCCATTACGCCCCATTTAACACGTATAATTAACACCAATATAAACCAATTTGCGGAAAGTGGACCAACTGTTTACCTAGATGTCACTTCACTAAATCTATTTACACAATTGCGGTTCGCAGTCGGCCAACATATCTCTGCTCTCTGAGCAGTACATCTAGTATTTCTTGCAGCTTACGGTGACTGCTGCATCACTTGCAAGTATAAGACAACCAAAATAGACTTTGGCAAATTCTGGTAACATTCGGATTTAGACGGAGGCGCACCCGGCGCTTGCTTGCACTAAATTTGCCCTAGTTAGTTTTTAATGTCAAATTCAGAGAAGATATATAATAACAATCAACCAGAATGCTTTGTTAGAAAAATATCTATGTGCTCGTTTGGGAACGACTTAAATCCGCCCTTTCGAGGGTTTGTAAGTTGCGCCTCCAACGTGCGCCCCATCTAGCATAAGATACAGAATTACTATCACTAGCCAACTGTTTTTAATTATATTAAGTAAATAAATTCACTTTCTGGGCAAATCATTTAAAGATTTGAAAAGAAATAAATTTCCCAACAATTTAAAAAATAATGCAATTCCGTTGGAAAAATATTATTTCAACCACTAATAAGGGTAGGAGATAGTGCAAGATATAGAGAGCGCATTAACATATTAAAAACCTTCAGCTTGAAGGTTTAAAAGGATGTTAGTAAATTTATTCAGTGGGGGTCGAACTCGCTGTCTGAGGATTCAAGAATCAGACACTGAACTATTTATACGCAATGACAGCTGAACAAGGAATTGTTTATGTGTTTGATTGACGAAAAAACTTCGATGGTTGAGAATATATACTGTATAAGGCAGGTCAGGAAGATTATAGTTTGTGATTTAACATATTAAATTAAGTCACTTCCCTGTGAAGCAAGTAGCTTACCCTTTTATTCCATGGAATATGGCTCTTTTTCATAAGCGAACAGTGTAGACCCAGATCAGCTGGTACATTCTAAAGGATCTAAACTGTTCCATTTGTGAGTCATTATTTTATTTCCGACCACTTAGCGAACAGTTTAGATCCAGATTGGGTGGCGTATATATGCCAACTGATCTGGATCTTCACTGTCGCACACGCGGTAAAATCCGTATATATGGGTTAAAGGGTTAAGTAAAGCCTTGAAGGTATCATTTCATAAACACTAGACAAAAACACAGTTAGAGATGGGTTTTCTCATCAGTGTGATTTCCCAGCAAGAAAGCACCTCTCATTTGCGTATAAAATCAGGATTCTTGAGTGAAACCTATATAATCAAGTTCTCTGATTTCCTGAACCTATCGCCTTACTTTGATCTCATGATTGACACGTTGGACAGGCTGCTTGACACTACATTTCTCTAAATCTCCGATTCTCAACCTTCAATTAATCAAAATAAAGCTTTAATTTCATAAGAAATGCCTCGTTAGTTGGTACGATATTTTCTAACATTATAATTTGTTTTCGCGACACATATCACTATAATTTTCCTCAGAAGACAACTAGGACATTTTGATCATTAGCTGCGTCGTGGAAGTGTTGAGCCGGGTTTATCCGTAATTTTGGTAATTATTTTACGCTGTTTGTTTGAAGGGTACTAATTTCAATCGCGAAAATACAAAGATATTTAGATAATGTTGCAGAAATACTGGAAAGACACTGTCATTACTTCATAATTTGAATAAATAGCGAAAATCTCCGCGGGGTTATTTTGGTTTATCAATTGCGTCCAAAGAAAATACAATCAGTTCTAATGAGTGTTTGATAAATCGCAGCAGGCAGATAACAAAAATGCGATCAGTTGAAAATGTGCTTGCGTTATAGGTGATAACAGGAATCTTTATGATAAAGATTCCTGGTGATAAGTATATGGGGATGGTTAATTAGCCTGGCACCAGCTAGATGGTTTATAAAAAGAAAACACTGAAATACTTATTAACTTCTTTTTTATTCATTTTATTTTCCTTTTTTTACTGATATGCTGTTCTGCATATCAGTAAGGTACCTGCAGGAGTTGCTTTTCTTGGAGGTATTGATGATTATTGTATGAGTGACATGAGACTATATAACAGAACATAGGGACGGGAGCCAGTCTAATGGTTAATTTATACTGTATTTTTCTTTGTACACGTATGTATACTATGCTTGTGCTTTCTCCGAGCCGTAGTACATTGCCACTTTTGTGGATTGAAGCACACGGAAGCATCTCAGAAATCAGAAATCCCAGCCATTGTTCGGGGATCTACCTTGGGTTAAGCTAAGCACGAATTCGTTCGGCCTCCGCACCACCGACCAAAATTAGCATAGAAATACGTATGTCCCACAACATTCGGTGGCAGTATAATACAAATGAGAAGTCAGGACGAACAATGATCATAATTTGCATCGAGTTTGGATGTTTCATTGTCAGTCGACCTTCATAGGTCACGGCGATTTTCTTTTATCTAAATAAAATGTTGATTATTTGGCTATTTGTATTTTGACTATATATTTTTTAAACTTCCGAAGAATATCATAACTTTGTAATTTGAGTACTACCGTGTTATAATGTTGAATAAAATAATGAAAGGTAAACCTGTATGGATCGAACTTTTTGAAGCGTTGTTTAATGACCTGGTGTTAAAACATTTGACATTATCAAGTGTGTTATCTTTACAGACGGTCATTTCAAATTTGATTAATTTTTGCACTATTTCGCTATACGTGTCCGCCATTTTGACATCCATTAGGATCAGCAGGTACTTTTCTTGTCATCCTCCAGTCCTTTGTCATGCGCAAAGGTTATCGTCTGATCTTAACGCTGATTGGACGAGAACAATGTTTTGAGTGTCGCGAAAGATCCCCGCGAGGATTCCTAGTTAAAAGATTACAAAATTTCCATAGAGTCGCGCGCTGCGCACGCGACACGTACTAATATTTAGTTACCAGCGAGAAAAGAGTTCAAAACCGAATGACTCTGGGCAGGTGTCATGAAACAATTAAAGGATAATTATACAGTGTAGTAAGTTTGCTAATATGCCGAACGCTGAGAAGATAGTTTGATACGCTCATTTAATTACAGATACTATATCAGATAATGTATGTGACATTGTTTTTGATTATTTATGTTAAAGATGTTTTAATCAGGATACCACTATTAACTTGTTTCTTATAATGACATTACTTGTGTAGAAAACTCTAGAAAACTCTTTTAACCGTACTCTTGTCATTGGCTGACGATAAAAATCAAAACGCTAATTACGTCATATTTTTTAAATTTCTAAATACACATAATTTTTGTAATAAAAAGAAAATTATCGATCAGCTTGGGCGAAGTCTTTGAGTCAACAGTTTAAGGGCAGTCCTAGGGTAGCTACATGATAATTTCCAATTTTCTGACGAAAATCCACGCGAAAATTTAATATTGCTGCCTCAAAATTGAGGAGCTCGAGCAACCCCACTAAACCCATCTGGATCCGCCCCAGAAAGAAGCTGTTATTCTTTTTTTTACTGATAAATAAACAATCCCTAAGAAGACAAAGGAACTGACTTACAAAATAGGAAGGTACTCGATGAACTAACAGAGACCAGAGCACCTGCAACAAGAAGATGGCAAGAATATAAGAAACTGATCTAGCTTCTTAGTTCTTTTACAAGATATCCCTAGAAACTTTATAAACTCATAAACTCCTGCCATCGTCGTCCAGTCATAGAGGTAAACAGAGCGTTCAATGGTAAATTGTAAATGGGTTAATCATCAAGCATGCACGGCTAGGTAGCCTTTCTTTTGAATTTAAATACATTACTTAGATGCAGAAAACGATACTGCTTTATATTTTCTTTCATTAATTTTGCAAATCATATTTCCATAAAAAAACTGGTTGAGGAATAACTTGTCGCTTTAATGGTTATTTATTGCGATTTTATTTTTTTTCATGTAACTACCCTTAGTCTGCCCTTAGAGTGTTGTCTTCATAGATCTGCAAAAGCCAGAATAGAACTCTGCATGAAATACATCACAGAGAACCCAAGGGGTTACTATTTATTACAGATGGAAGGGAAGCAACCGTGTACAGCTGTTCCGTTTTGCCGATATTGATAGTCTTTCTTTGACAAGTATGATTGTAGGTTGAACCAGGTAAATCCAATTCCCATAGACCTCAATGTTAAATTCTCAATATTCAATGTACATTTAACATGATTTCTGTCATCTTAATTTCTAGACAACCATATATTGCCGTGAAGATCTACATTTCATCTATTCAAAAACACACAGGAAATAGGGGGTTAACTTACTTGTAAGAAAATTACTGATCTCTAACCGGACAGACCCTATTTTAAACGCGGTATAGCAAATACTGTGCCAAAAATATACATCCGCTGATCCGGAACTAGTTCGCCTCTACCAAACGAGATATAGGCATGAAATTGCTTTCATTTATTTTCCTGATATGTTATTTCTGCAAACAAGCTACAAACAGGCCGATTTCTAACAGTTAAGAGGCCCCCAGATGATGAGAAAAAATAGCATATTATTAAAACGGACTTCATTCGAATGGACCACGGAGGGATACAGCGTGATTTGGTGTAATTCAACCTTGTAAAGTTTGAAGCCGGTAGCATCTAGAAGTGCAAAATCAAAACCGAGCATACAACGCCGAGTTAAATGTATTATTGAGCCATAGGCGTATCCAAAAGTGCGAGGTTATGTGGTGATCACGAGATTTATGCAGAGGTTGAACGCACATCTTTTTACGAATCTTGCGCGCTTTCTAGTATATTCTGATGTAATGTTAAAGCTTTCAGGCCAGAAACTCCATCTAACAATCAAAGAACAACTCAGCAGCAGGCTTCGCTTCTGTGTATGATTCATTTAATTATGCACAAAGTAGTTGTGCGATCAGTTTATGAAGATTTAAGGCTACTTAGTGGATATACATGTAATACTGGAGATATTGAAAGCAGGGTTCTACTCCAAACAAACTAATGGCCTCTTTTCTAACTCTAATACATACAGCTAATTTAATATTTTAAATGTCAATGATTTATTTTTTTATAAACACCATATGATACGGCCAAGCGCGACCAGTTGCCATGCGGAATGTCGGTGGTTGTATGCAGGTGCCCGCCCGTTTAGTAAAATGTGGCGCATTGAGTTTTCACCCTTTAGTAACATAAGGAGTGGCAATGTCACCTAATAATGTTGGTACTACAATAGCGAAAACAAATAACTGCCAAGCACATTGATCTGGTTATCACACTTTGGACTACGGAGGCCGTATTTGAACTATGATTGTATATTTAAAATTCATTCACCCCGAATCACTGCCGGCGTCGCTGCGGTTGATTTCCCGGTTGGCTTCGGTGTCCAAACCGGGACACAACGGGGCTTTATAATAGGACAACAAACTTGAGACACAAAAATTATGTTTTCGGAAAACAACATTTTTTTAGGGATACCATTAGATGACATATAAATAGGACTTACCGGTATCTAGGTTATCCAAACCTTACCAGATATGGTAGCTGATGTTTGCTATTGTGTATTTTCACTCGGTGCCTACGTTACATGTGTCATGTGACATATTATTCTTATTTCGGCTGATGATCTCGTTATGAATACAACTTAGAGGTCAAATATCGGACGAACTATATCCGTTTTAGCTATTTTACTATCACAATAGCCTTGTTTTCTTTAAAATGTCTACCCGTACATTCAAACAATGTATCAGTTCCGTCGGTTGAAGTTCGTTTAGAACGATACATATATACATACTATACATAAAATAATTGTGTTTTCCAAACTTTTGCAACGCCTTACATAATATGAGTGTAAGTATTATCTGAACGTGTAGCTTTCAGATGTATATAACGATCTATTTAAAAAAGCACTGATCTCTACAGCACATACACTTCTGTCTTGTATCTGCTACCGTAAGAATAAACTATACATTGTACTTGGACATTTTGTTTTGATAAAAGCAGTTATTGTTAGTGCGCATGTAATTGTGTGGTTGTGAGAAATTCCTTAACAGCAAGCCAAATTAAAATGATTTTCGAGAATTAGGCATATTATGTAAGGCGTTGCAAAAGTTTGGAAAACACAATTATACCTAAAATAAGTTTGGTTTCCCAATTATACATCATGCTTTTTAATTTTTGACTTATGCGGTCTCTGCGATACGTAGGATTTATGCTCTCACAGATTCCAGGCCGAAATCCTATTCTGATCATCACCGCCCATTGTTTTCTCGTGCAAGGCAAACCTATAATTTTATATAGGGACCATGCGTCTCTGTGTTGCTAATTGTCGGTAATCCTGATGACCGACATATTATAATCGACCATACTTGAGCTCTTTAGCCTGAACACCGGTTAACAGTGATATCACGTACCAAATGGAACAGATAACTTAGACTATGCCACCTGTTCCTAATACGCATGCAAGAAGATTGTGTAGAGGCTGATTTTTGATTGCTTGATATAGATCTATAGCGAAAACTTTGAAGGGTAACACCGGTCAACAGCGGCACCGGACGTGGTCACTTTAGACATAGCCGCCCGTCTAAAGCCTGAGAATGCTATTCCCTTCCCCCTATTTGCAAGAAAAGTCTTTTAAATGTTGATGAAACAATATTTGGACATTGAAGTTACGGCAAATCAGAAATTGAGCTTATCTATAACGACGTGTTAAATTATGTAAACATACGTGTGTTGTATAATAATGTTATGCGTGTTTTTTTTAGAAAGTCACGTGATGCAAACCTTTATAGCAAAATATAAGTTGCATATAAGTTGAGCTGATACTTTATTTGAATTAAACAACTGTTCAGGATGATGCCATATATGAAATAGATTCGATCCGTTATCTTGATTTTGTTCGTCAAAAGCAAGAAACCGTTTATGTTTTTCTTGGAGACTTACGAATATCCGACTTTGGCGGGAAAGGCTGTCTGTAAACAAAAGTTTACAAAAAGCTAGTCGGTCATGAGTATAACCTTTTAACCAAAGTTAACAGAAGTTAAAACTTTAAGCCACTTTGAAATAGAAGCGCTTAATTATCCCCCGCCGCATAGCGGCTGGGGGATGTAGGAATGGTCTTCGTTCGTCCGTCCGTCTTTCCGTCCTTCCGTGCGCACACATTTCGTGCCCGGTCCATTTCTTTTCAACCCCTAGAAGGAATTTCATGAAACTTTAGTCAAATGTTCTCCCCATCAAGACGACGTGCAGAAGCCATGTTCCAGACTGGCTAGCTCAAGGTCAAGGTCACCAGTGGTGTTTGAAGATTTGAACCATGTATTCGTGTCCGGTTCATATCTTCTGAACCCCTAGAAGGAATTTCATGAAACTTTAGTCGAATGTTCATCCGATGAAGACGACGTGCAGAACCCATGTTTCAACCTGGCCGGCTCAAAGTCAAGGTCACTAGTGGTGTTTGAAGATATGAACAATGTATTTTTTTGTTTCCGGTTCGTATCTTCTGAACCCCTAAAACGAATTTCATGAAACTTCAGTCAAATGCTCAGCCTATGAAGACGATGTGCAGAACCCACGTTCCAACATGGCCGGCTCAAGGTCAAGGTCATCAGTGGTGTTTGAAGATTTGAACCATGTACTTCATGTCCGGTTCATACCTTCTGAACCACTAGAAGGAATTTCATGAAACTTTAGTCAAATGCTCAGCCCATGAAGACAATGTGCAGAACCCATGTTCCCACCTGGCTAGCTCAAGGTCAAGGTCACCAGTGATTTTTGAAGATTTGAACTATGTAATTTGTGTCTGGTTCATATCTTTTGGACCCCTAGAATGAATATCATGAAACTTTTATCAAATGTTCCGCCCATCAAGATGATGTGCAGAACCCATGTTCCAACCTGGCTGGCTCAAGGTCAATGCCATTAAAGATAATTTGAAAAGTACAGTAAGGTATACCGCACAAGCACTATCATTTCTATGTGAGGACGATCTACAAGAATATACTGCACGCAATGCAAAACCTGCCTTTAAAGTAAAAAAAATAGTTGTGAAGAATTTTCAGAACAGTGGTATAACGACAATTTCTTTTATCATAATTATATATCTACAAATATTGCTTCTCGAATTTCTGTAATAGTTTCAGAGAAAATCGTTCTAACTAAAACAAAAGATACGAGCAACATAAAGCTTAAGTGAAAATTATAAATGCATCTGCATCCTAATTTAGTGTTTTCTGTCTTCTAACGCTCGTCAACTTCAAGTTTGACCAGATCTGCTGACTTAACAAAAACTACACTTTATGTTGGTAATGAATACTGAATATTATAATGCTCGCTTTTCTGCTCTGTGAGCATTCGTGTTAATGTAACATATTCATCCAATTCGATGGTGCTTAAACAACATCATTATTTCTACACGTAAATAATGAGTTGCGTCTACCAGAAACATAATTATTTATATAAATGTCTTTTGCCGATACACGTCTACTTCATGATCGATAAATCAAACATCAGCCGTTCAACTTTGTTTGCATGCTTTAGAGTAACAGCGTTTGTAATGTATATATGTTCTTTTGTTTATGTATTGTACATACAGAGAAATGTAATTGGAAATAAACTTGAACCTTGAAACTACAACTAATTCACAGATGTTTTGTCAGATACAATCTACGTGGCATTGATCGACAAAAAACTGGACAAATCCTTGATTTCCGATGGTCCAAAAGTAAATGCAAGCATGAATACATACGTATTCAATTAGTTTATCTGCTAATGACCGACTAGCTTTTTGGAAAGCTAAAACTTGTCTGAACTTATAATGTTACCTTGAATAGATGTTGCGTTGCGCTCAACACGGGCCTAGGCGGCGTGTGCAGTGATATGCGTTCCACTAGTATCAATGAACATGTTCAATCAAACTGAGCCTATAATATTATCATATTGGACGTGTTCGTTTAATTTTAAAGTTCCATGATCATCTATTTCAATTCAGTAAATCGAAAGATCAAGTATATTTTCATTGTTTATCTCTCTGGCCATAGGAATGAACACCCGTTGCGAACAGACGTGTTTGTAAATGTTTAACATGCATGCATATGTAATATATGTTAATGTGTTATGCATAGATCGTTAAAAAGCATGACTGGACATTTTTCTTTTGACAATTCAAATAACACGTTCAACTGCAATTTGGACAGACGATACCGCTTTCAATACTTTATATTTCATATAAACCGAAAATAAATATGTATGCCTGTATCTTCTGTGTTTTATGTCCTCCAGTGTATTTATGTTGATTAAATATTACCTTATACTTTGGGATTACTGTTGAAGGTATAAATAGGCGAACCTTTAAATGCAAATGTTACATTTTTATATAAATGGAATACCATTTTCGGCATAATAAACCGATTACGTAAGAAAGTGGTTACATAATGTTATGAAAAGGCACATGGTATATAAACGGTAGCACGCATAAAAATACATAAACTCGAGAAGATATCTTAACCGTTTCTTGTGGTAAGTTTTTTCTTATTATTTCTTCGACTTTAATTGCCGATGATGATATAATTACAACCACAAGGCTACATACAGATATACATATTTTTAACACCCTTCAACCGGCAGAGCCAGGAGCGGACGGCACATCCAGGCGCAGACACGGTAAGATTTTTCATACTTTTCAGCGGTGTAAGTAATTATCATTTTCGCTAATTTTGATTAACTCCCGGAAAGAAATATTGGCTGATTTCAAAAGCCGAATGAATTTTGCACACATCTGTTGATTTCTGAAGTGGTAGAAGGGATAATAAACATTTTATCGCGATTTAAACACGGACAAATGCCGCAAATGTCAAGAACTTCACTTCATCGCAAATTTAACCGAAACACAGCGTGCTCAAAAAGGAGATATATGGAGCTTCACATTTTTGTGAAGTTTAGAGAAATTCATAAAGTAATGACGGAGAAATACGTTTAAACATTATCTGGGGTGAACCGGACGTCAGTCATTTAACTTTCGTTTTCGGTGTTTTGATATGCTTTTTCCTGTGAACAATCAACAACAGTGTGACAAATGATTAACCAGCGATAATTCAGTTAATCATGAATCACAAGCTTACAAAACTCCTTAAGAAATGATTTCTGTATACTTTATGACATAAATAGACATACGGACGGACAATACTATCACTGTATGTCAAGAAATTTTTATTAATGAGGACGTAAAACAGTGTCATAACAACACATTAAACGATTTTCCGTACTCGATTTTATCTGCTCCTGGTCCCCACCAATAAATTCGCTTTCTGCTCCATGGACCTGCCCATTTCTATACCCCAGCTCTATTCACTAAGCCCTCACAAATTTGTTAAAAGTCAGTTTTGGAGCCACTTTTTTATTTTGACAATGAAAGATATGTAATTAGATTTTTTTCTTAAAATCGAACTTTTTAAAATTACTAATTTTCTTATCAGATTATCTAACTCACATGTAAACAATTTCTTACTATATGATGTTTGAGAGAAAATATATGATGCATTCAAAGGACATAGTGTAAAAATACTGATCGATGATTCCGTGTTCTCGTAAATAGCCATAAAAAATCGGGACTTTTTAATGAAAAAAATCCACGGGTTTCCTACGAAGAAACAGGGTCGGGGTTTTGAAACTCGATTTTTTTATACATTTAAATACGTTTCGGGCGTCCTCCAGTAAAACAGGGCCGGGTTTTGAGAAGTCAAGATTTCGTCACGTTTAAATACGTTATGGTCGTGGAAAGGATATACAAATATATCCGCAGTCAGAGACAAATGAAATGCTTAATATCTTAAATTTAACATTTTGTTGGCTGATGACAAACTCCTTAAAATGCTAGCTGTAGAAACAATATGTGTGTGAAGTTGGCTCTACGTTCGACGTTCGACGTTCGACATTCAAATTGCAGTTCGACGTTCGACATTCAAAACCAATTCGACGTTCGACATTCAAAATGCAGTTCGACGTTCGACATTCAAAACCAGTTCGACGTTCGACATTCAAAATGCAGTTCGACGTTCGACATTCAAAACCAGTTCGACGTTCGACATTCAAAATGCAGTTCGACGTTCGACATTCAAAACCAGTTCGACGTTCGACATTCAAAATGCAGTTCGACGTTCGACATTCAAAACCAGTTCGACGTTCGACATTCAAAATGCAGTTCGACGTTCGACATTCAAAACCAGTTCGACGTTCGACATTCAAAATGCAGTTCGACGTTCGACATTCAAAACCAGTTCGACGTTCGACATTCAAAATGCAGTTCGACGTTCGACATTCAAAACCAGTTCGACGTTCGACATTCAAAATGCAGTTCGACGTTCGACATTCAAAACCAGTTCGACGTTCGACATTCAAAATGCAGTTCGACGTTCGACATTCAAAACCAGTTCGACGTTCGACATTCAAAATGCAGTTCGACGTTCGACATTCAAAACCAGTTCGACGTTCGACATTCAAAATGCAGTTCGACGTTCGACATTCACAACCAGTTCGACGTTCAACATTCAAAATGCAGTTCGACGTTCGACATTCAAAACCAGTTCGACGTTCGACATTCAAAAATGCAGTTCGACGTTCGACATTCAAAACCAGTTCGACGTTCGACATTCAAAAATGCAGTTCGACGTTCGACATTCAAAACCAGTTCGACGTTCGACATTCAAAATGCAGTTCGACGTTCGACATTCAAAACCAGTTCGACGTTCGACATTCAAAATGCAGTTCGACGTTCGACATTCAAAACCAGTTCGACGTTCGGCATTCAAAATGCAGTTCGACGTTCGACATTCAAAACCAGTTCGACGTTCGACATTCAAAATGCAGTTCGACGTTCGACATTCAAAACCAGTTCGACGTTCGACATTCAAAATGCAGTTCGACGTTCGACATTCAAAACCAGTTCGACGTTCGACATTCAAAATGCAGTTCGACGTTCGACATTCAAAACCAGTTCGACGTTCGACATTCAAAATGCAGTTCGACGTTCGACATTCAAAACCAGTTCGACGTTCGACATTCAAAATGCAGTTCGACGTTCGACATTCAAAACCAGTTCGACGTTCGACATTCAAAATGCAGTTCGACGTTCGACATTCAAAACCAGTTCGACGTTCGACATTCAAAATGTAGTTCGACGTTCGACATTCAAAACCAGTTCGACGTTCGACATTCAAAATGCAGTTCGACGTTCGACATTCAAAACCAGTTCGACGTTCGACATTCAAAATGCAGTTCGACGTTCGACATTCAAAACCAGTTCGACGTTCGACATTCAAAATGCAGTTCGACGTTCGACATTCAAAATGCAGTTCGACGTTCGACATTCAAAACCAGTTCGACGTTCGACATTCAAAATGCAGTTCGACGTTCGACATTCAAAACCAGTTCGACGTTCGACATTCAAAATGCAGTTCGACGTTCGACATTCAAAACCAGTTCGACGTTCGACATTCAAAACCAGTTCGACGTTCGACATTCAAAATGCAGTTCGACGTTCGACATTCAAAACCAGTTCGACATTCGACATTCAAAATGCAGTTCGACGTTCGACATTCAAAACCAGTTCGACGTTCGACATTCAAAATGCAGTTCGACGTTCGACATTCAAAACCAGTTCGACGTTCGACATTCAAAATGCAGTTCGACGTTCGACATTCAATACCAGTTCGACGTTCGACATTCAAAACCAGTTCGACGTTCGACATTCAAAATGCAGTTCGACGTTCGACATTCAATCCAGTTCGACGTTCGACATTCAAAATGCAGTTCGACGTTCGACATTCGAAACCAGTTCGACGTTCGACATTCAAAATGCAGTTCGACGTCCGACATTCAAAACCAGTCCGACGTTCGACATTCAAAATGCAGTCCGACTTTCGACATTCTAAACCAGTTCGACGTTCGACATTCAAAATGCAGTTCGACATTCGACATTCAAAACAGTTCGACGTTCGACATTCAAAATGCAGTTCGGCGTTCGACATTCAAAACCAGTTCGACGTTCGACATTCAAAATGCAGTTCGACGTTCGACATTCAAAACCAGTTCGACGTTCGACATTCAATACCAGTTCGACGTTCGACATTTAAAACCAGTTCGACGTTCGACATTCAAAATGCAGTTCGACGTTTGACATTCAATCCAGTTCGACGTTCGACATTCAAAATGCAGTTCGACGTTCGACATTCGAAACCAGTTCGACGTTCGACATTCAAAATGCAGTTCGACGTTCGACATTCGAAACCAGTTCGACGTTCGACATTCAAAAGTGAGTTCGACGTTCGACATTCAAAACCAGTTTGACGTTTGACATTTAAAATGCAGTTCGACGTTCGACATTCAATCCAGTTCCACGTTCGACATTCAAAATGCAGTTCGACGTTCGACATTCGAAACCAGTTCAACGTTCGACATTCAAAATGCTGTTCGACGTTCGACATCAAAACCAGTTTGACGTTCGACATGCAAAATGCAGTTCGAAGTTGGACATTCAAAACCAGTTCGACGTTCGACATTCAAAATGCAGTTCGACGTTCGACATTCAAAACCAGTACGACGTTTGACATTCAAAATGTAGTTCGACGTTCGACATTCAAAACCAGTTCGACGTTCGACATTCAAAATGCAGTTCGACGTTCGACATTCAAAATGCAGTTCGACGTTCGCCATTCAAAATGCAGTTCGACGTTCGACATTCAAAACCAGTTCGACGTTCGACATTCAAAACCAGTTCGACGTTCGACATTCAAATTTTTTTTGAGTAACTGATGTGTTGCTTTGTGACTGATTTTTAAACCAATTTGAAGGTATATGATGCAGTTGCTTAAGAAGGTCCAATTTTACTATGAAAATTCTTGGTTAACTTTTAGTGACCGAAAATTATCCGCACTGATTTTATTGACTCTGGAAGTTACGTTAGATAGATAGATTTATTCAGGTAAAATGAATACATGTCATAAAACAAATACAAATTCAATGTCAACATATAACAGATACATGTGAACATTAAAATGCATAGTAGATGACATATAATCAATACCAAGGATAGCACAAAAAGAAGGCATGAAACCGACTTATTTCCATTGTGGTCCCTAGGATTGATCATATGACACCAGAAAGGCAAATTAAGAAATCAGAAAATTATTGCACATAGCCATTAAATTACTGTTTAATAGCACATGTATTGACTTAAATATCACAGAATCAACCTTGACATTGAGCAAGTATTACTAAAAATCATTAAAACTGAAAGATTAAAAACTAAGACGAGGACTAGGCTGGTATAGACTGCATAAAGTGTTCCTTAACAGACTTTTTAAACTGACTATTACTAGATATAGATCTTAGATGAGGTGGTAAGCTGTTCCACACTTGACAGCCATTATACGCGAATGATTTTTTTCCAAAACCCTTAACCCTGGGAATAGAATAACTGTTACTATCTCTAAAACGTGTTGAATAAGAATGTACTTCATTTGCTAATATGAAATACTCATTTAAATAACTTGGCGCACTGTTACTGTGTATCTTATGTACATGACCAAGAATAAGGGAATTTACTCTTAAGTGCACAGGTAACCAGCCAACTTCTTCAAAGTGGGCCATTCCAATATGGGTACGAGGACTGAGATCAAGTATGAATCTCAACATTTTATTTTGGGTTGCTTGGAGTCTATTTTTTAGTGCTTGACTCAATCCCAAATACCAAGAAGCACACGCGTAGTCAAAATGGCATTGTATTAATGATGAAACTAAAAGCTGTTTTGTATACCTATTTAAGAATGAGCTTTTTCTGTATAAAAACTTCAACTTTGCATTGGCCTTCTTAATAACCTGATTGGCAGTGGACTCACCAGAAAGACTTTGGTCCAAGTTAACGCCCAAATATTTGACGGATTTGGTGGATGATATCGAGGTCTCATTACATACAATATCTAATTTATCACATGACCTAAGTTTAGGTTTAGAGGCAAACAAAATGGACTCTGTCTTACCAAGATGTAATGAAAGTTTATTATCAGTGAGCCATTTACTTATACTAGTAAGGTCATCAGTAAGTTGAGACGTAATATACTGGATGTTTTTGCCCGACACTAAAATACCTGAGTCATCAGCATATAAAAGTAACTTATTACGAACTACAGCCTCCATATCATTAACGTAGATCAAACATAAGAGGGGACCAAGGATTGAGCCCTGGGGTACCCCACATGTGATATTGGCACTAGATGAGAGTATGCCGGAAACATTGACCATTTGTGTACGGCTGGATAAGTAAGACCTGAACCAGTGAGTAACATCACTTGAAAAGCCCATCGCTTCAAGCTTCATGAGTAAAACGTCATGGTCGACAGTGTCAAAGGCCTTTTGTAAGTCTAAAAGGACCATACCCACATAGTTGCCTTTATCCATTTCAAACTTAATAAAATCAGTAAGATATAACAGGCAAGTATCCGTGGAATATTTATGTCTAAAACCTGACTGATGAGTATAGAGTAACTTATTTTCTGTTAAATAACTTTCCACCTGATCATAGATAATTCTCTCTAGGACCTTGGACACAACACTTAAAATAGATACAGGTCTGTAATTACCAGCTTCCGTTTTATTATTCTTTTTATATAATGGTACAACACGGGCAGATTTAAGATCGTCAGGAACAATACCAGTGATTATGGACAAATTAATAATATGAGTAAGGGGTTCGGATATATTATGAACACTATCCTTAATAAAACGTGCAGGAATTCCATCTAGGCCTGTAGCCTTGTTGGCTCCTAGCTTATTTAAGTACTTTATAACCGTTCCCTTAGTAACCACAGATAAAGAAAAAGAATTTGGTTTCACACCCTTATTACGATAAAATGCTTCTAAAAACTTTCTACCATACATATTCACTCTGGTAGGAAGTTTATCTACAAGTTTTTGAGCAACAGTAGTGAAAAATTCATTAAAACTTTCTGCAACTTTAACTTTATCAAAACATAAAGAATTATTGATATTTAAACCAATATTTGAACATGAAGACCCTTTTTTGGAAGGTACACCTAAACCTTTAACAGTTTTCCATAACTTTTTAGAATCTGTTTTATGTTCTTCAATACTGTTTTTAAAAAAATCAGTTTTACATTTTTTAATTTGGTATTGCACTTGGTTTCTAACCTGTTTATAAAGTATAAAATCATATTCACTTCTGGATTTTTTAAAGTTTTCACAGAGTTTATCTCTCTTACAAATTAACTCAAGTAGATCACTGTCCATCCATGGTTCAGTTCTAGTTTTAATGCGAATTTGCTTCAAAGGAGCAATATCATTGACAACATTCATAAAAGATTCTTTAAAAATAGACCATGCTTCTGTAACATTATCACATATCAATACAGGCATCCAGTCAATATACGACATTTTTTCCTGAAAAATATTTTTACTGTAATTTTTCATTGAACGAAGTTTCACCGTATTATGGTCTTTCGAACTTTTATCACGACTCCTGAGTTTCCTTGTACAAAAGATTAAATAATGGTCACTGATTCCCATCGGCACAACTCCACTTTGTGAAATCCTACTGGTATCTGATACTAATATCAAATCGATAGCTGTAGCTGATGAAACAGTGCATCTAGTTGGTTCTGTGATTAACTGGGTAAAATTCATAAAATTTAAAACACAATCTAAAGAATTTACTAAAACACATGTATTAGCGCGCTTTAGAACATCTGTATTAAAATCACCAAGAATGATAGTTTCCCATTCTGAAAATTCGTGATGTGAAGTCACCAAAGTCTCAAACAATGTATAAAAATTTAACTGCTTTGGAGGTCTATATGCAACTCCACATAAAATAGGTTTCGTGTGTGGTAATAAGATTTCAATCCACATGGCTTCTAACTCATTGGTAAGTAGATCATCTCTATTATTAAATGTTAAATCATTGCGAATAAAGAGACACACTCCTCCCCCTCCTCTGTTCCTGTCGCGCCTTACCACAACATACCCAGGAATGTTAATTTCTGAGTCAAATACAGACTCGTCTAGCCAGGTCTCAGTAATCCCAATAACTGCAGCTCTAGTTTAATCGATAGTTCCCCGTATATCGTCAATTTTAGGCAGTAACTTCTGATATTTAAGTGAATGAAGTGTAGTCCTCTTTTTCTAAAATACGTTCAGGCGATAGCCGAAAGTGATCCGGAATAGACCATGTTGGGGTGATCCGGAACTACCCATTTTTAGTATTTTTATTAAAAATAACGCAATTTGACGTCTTATTATAAAGCGACTATTTTTTATATTTATTTCAAATGCAATTCAAATGCAAATGCCTGTTTCTTTGACCATATTACATGATTATGGTCAAGTTGCTAAAGTATGACCAATTTTACCTTGTAAATACTTGGTTATTTTTATGTGACCGGAAATTATTCGGACGTACTGTTTTTGACTAGGAAAGTAATATTCAGGCAATGGCCGGAAGTGATCCGGAATAGACCATGTAAGGGTGATTCGGAACTACCCATTCTGTGGTTTTAGTTGAATTTAACGAACTTTCTTCATTTACCCAAACTTAAGTAAATAATTTGTACCTGTACTCCGAATACAAGCGATTATTTCTTTGACTATTTTGAAGAATTACGGAACAGTTGCTAAAGTAGGATCATTTTTCCTTACAACTGACTATTAGTTAACTTTTTATGACAAAAAATTATTCGAGCTACTTTATTGGACTCGGGAAGTAACGTTCAGACGATCGCATGAAATAATCCGCTATAAATCATGTAGGGGTGATCTGAACCATCTCATTTTTTAAATTTTTATTAAATTTAAAGTATTTCGTTCATTTAATCACATTTATCCTTTAGTAACTAATTTGTACCTGTATTCCGAATGCACGGGACTGTTTCATTGACCATTTTGGAGGACGATGGTAAAATTGTTAAAGTAGGCCCTATTTCACCCTGAAAATCTTTGATTATCGTTTAGTGACCGGAACATATTCGGGATTGTTGTTTTTGACTAAGGCGAGAGTGATCCAGAATAAACGATGTTGGGATGAAACGGAACTGTCCAAACACATTTTTAATTAAACGATTTTTTCATATACTCGTGTATTTTATACCGGATGGGATAAACCATGTTTAAGTACACGGAACGCAATCAAAACGCATCACTTAATACCTGAATGGATATATTTATGCAAGATCTATTTTCTATGTCCGGCAGTAGCGAAACTTCTTTATAGGAATATGGTACAGTTGCTAAAGTAGGACCGATTTTAAGGTTTACTTTTAGTGAAAGGAAGTCATTCTGACAATTTTATGACTCGGGAAGTAACGTTCAGGCAAAAGTCAAAAGTAATCCGATATGGTGATCTGGAACTACCATAAATGGATTGGGACAAGTAATAACCTTTGTTTATCATCGAATGAATATTAGTAATCTTCGTAGATGGGTTACTTTGTAAAATGTCGTGTTTTTGTACATTAATTTAAATTTGTATGATTATGTTTGTGAACGGCCCCGGTTTAATTTACGGACTAAAAAGCCCTGTTTTGTAAATTTATTTTTTGAATATAATTAAGTCCGATATTGATGAAAATATACATGTATATGATGATTTCACATTGTTTGAGTTTAATCAAGGTCTGCAGTGTTAAGAAACTTGTTTTTTTTTTGTGAAGTTCCGTCTGGTAATATAATTTTGTCAGCGTGCCCTTCATATGTTGCATTATAATTTTAAAGTTATATTATTTAACTCGGCTTTTCGGCTACATCCTCGTCATATGGCTGCGATGAGAAACCTCGAGAGATACTGTGGTATCATTATATTGCATGCGGATTTAATTTTCGCGTAATCTACACTAGAAAACATGCGCGAAAGAAAGTCGAGTGAAATTTAACAATATGGATTATAAAATGATTTATGTCGGGGTTCAACAGTCTAGTAACATTCTGCATAACCTAAATATTTCGTTTAGTACTTTTGTTCTTATTATATAAAAACTTCTGTTAATATGTCGGCCAATCAAAACAGACTAAACATTGTTACCAATCGTATTAACCCCATGCCATCGTTGCTTTGTTCCTCAAACAATGAAGACGGAACACAAAACCTTCATTTGCTTGGCCGAAATATCATCTTCACTCAGTTTATATGTGCTTGTAACATTATTGATGTTACAGTTTTGATAATGTTCTCTTTGCTTTTCATAAGGGTTATTTTTTTCTCAGCCCAGATAAGTTAAAATAATCAAAATGTTTATTTACTTACAAGTTTATGGTATTTTAATGAATGCCCATTAATTTTATCAATCACACTAGCCTTTTGTTATTTTCATTTACAAGTGCCACCAGCCTTTCGGTCTCTTTATAGAACTCACGAAGTACATGTTAACATATTAGGCTTCTTAAATAATAATGTATTAATAATAATAATAATAATAATATAACTGCGCAAATGGCACCGCGAAAACTGTTGTGCGAAAACTTATGTGCGAAAACTGGTCCCGGCGAAATATAATGATACTAAAATAATAGTAATAAAATTGTCTTTGTAGATGTTTCATCTGGCACGATTTTGCGACTGGCTCCGACGTTATGCAAATTGTTTTGCTGCATATCAAAGTTTATTGACATACTAAGCATTTTCGAAGTAGATGAAAAACCACTGGCGCTTGACCAGCCCCCCACTTGCCAACCCTTACTTATATGCCCTTGTTTTTTGTTTTTTTTTTTTTGTAAAATTGGTGTCAAGTCAATAATATTATTCCATTCTATCAAAATATTCGGAAATACACCGTCAAAATCGTAGTTTAAAATGTATATTCTATGTATATAATTTAATAATGGTCAGGAACGGCTCCAGTCTATACCCCCGTTCGAGAGGCTGTTTTTCCTACAATACGGAGGGTTCCAACCTTACAGCTGTTTGGTTCAACGCAACTGGGTCTGATCTATTATTAAATGTCAAAAGGTCTCACCAAAAGCTCGAATTACCCGTAATATTTAACAGAAAACGGCCTCCGAAATGCAGGTTATTTTTTCATAGATTCTTCTCCTTAGTGCCACTTCCTGAAATCCCCGACGCTTTTTAAGGAGCGTTCTGATTGGTCGAACGATTTGTGTGCAAACTATTTCCCCGGACTAAGTCAATATTTCGACCAATCAGACGTTCCGAACAAAATCGTAGGGGATTTCCGAATGTGGCACTGCGAAGAGAAATCAATGAAAATAACCTGCATTTTGTTGTTTGCTTTAGGCGAGAAAAGGCGTGTATAGATAGGAAAGGGTTAAAAAATTCGGATTCTTTCTATATCAATTTTACAGCAATTTTCTTTGTCTGATGCTGCTTAGTTTCGTGGTACCTTTCTTAGCAGATTGTCGTGACAGTGAAAATCGCATACTGCGCATAACCGCAGACACGACATACAGGCGTGGAATCGCCGTTCTTATACATTTTAGCAATCTATGGCAGGCAAGAACAAGACACGTACAGGAACCAAAGTTTGCGTGGTCAGTGTGCGTGTCGCAGCCGTTATCGCGAAAGTACATTAAAACAAGAAAACGGAGGGCGTATTCCATACCTCAGTGCCGAGGCCTTCACATTGGTTTTGTCGTTTCTCACGGTGTGCGATTCCCATCGTCTCCGACAAGCAACATACCACTGACAACTTGACGATCTCTTCTTTTGCTATACTTTTTAGACGCTTTTA
Source organism: Corbicula japonica (assembly GCA_038501625.1). Classification (NCBI taxonomy): domain Eukaryota; kingdom Metazoa; phylum Mollusca; class Bivalvia; order Venerida; family Cyrenidae; genus Corbicula; species Corbicula japonica. The sequence continues at coordinate 138,791 of JAZAYU010000750.1, read as the reverse complement.
GGAGAAAAAAATTGAACATTTCGATCAGTCATTAACGAATTTAAAATTTGCACAATAAGAAGTGCAATTTATGTGGATAAATGGAATAGCTCTCGGTACATACGTACCCCATAGAGCACCCCCATTATGGAACAATAAAACAACATACTGACGTTGTAAGTAAACGCTGAAATTGTAATCAATGTCAACCATTTGAAATCGCAGCTTACAACCCCCCAAAAGGTATATATTTGCAAAAAATAATGGGGAAAATCAAACATACGAACAGCTTATTTTTTGTCATCCCTTAAACTTTTTACAAGACAAAATAAGGCATGTAGAATTGATAGATATTTTCATAGATCTGCTTGGACTACGAAAAAATTATTTTTACAAAATTATTTTACACGTCACCGCAAACAAATTTAGGCGCTACACTATTTCTATTAGGTGCATAGACTAAAGATTTGAACAGTTTTATTCAAATGTCTATATCTTCCAAAGAAACAGCAAAGTTTATAAAATTATAAGTACAAAAAAATATCGATAGTATCATACGCTTTTTGGAATGTTTGTTTTTAGCATTTTTTACAAGATATTTTTGACAAAATTAAAAACAAACAGCAATCGATTTGATGTCATTTTTATATGATCAATCAATTCAACATCCTCTGTGATGTCTTTTGACGGAGTTTATAATATGGGTACTTTAAATAGTAATAGCACAATCACAAAGTCGATGACCCCCAAATTTTATTCTCTTATTCGCTTGACATTGCTTTTTAAAACTTTTTAAGTAAAATGAAAAATTAATTCGGGAAATTTTCGAAATTTTGAAAAGTTGACAGAAAAAAGGCAAAATTCGGCGTTATGTTTAACGCGAAAACGGTGTTTAGCGGTCCACAACGTTGTCAATATGTTACAACTTACATCACTGGAAAGGTATTTTCTGCGGCAATTCTTATGTGAAAGAACAAATGAATCGCATCCCAGTCCTTGACTGGGACCACAACGTTTTACATTGAATATCTGATGTGGGTGATAAAACCATCATCCCCTGTCAACTGACCCGTATATATTCAAAAATAAATTAACAAAACTGAGTTTATGGGTCTGTAAATTCAACAAATGCAATTGAAAACCCCACTTTTCTGCAAGCCTCGAAAAAGTGTTCGGCGAGCGTCGTTGACGTCACTACAGAAAACTGGCATTGACAGCTAACTTTGAAGGTAAATATCAAAACAAACTACTATTAGAAAAACTGTTTGCGGATTCATGCTGGAGTCATCGTCAGTAAAAAAAACAAGCCAAATTTGATGACTAAATTCGAAATTTCGCGTTCCACCTTAAGCCTATGCGCTTAACTCTATAAGATAACAAGATGCAACTAAATTCCTATAATACTTCAAACAGAGTTATGATGAGCGGATTTGTCATTCTACTATAATCGTCAAAAGATTTAGTGCATTGCAGATGTGTACATTATTTGTTTGGAAGAGGTAGAAGAGAGTTACGAATTATCACATACAAAACGACTTCTGTATGCATTGTATATTGATATTGCTGGTGTTGATAAATTTTAAATTTGTCTTTAAAGCCCTAATAATCTTAATCAATATAGGGTCTATATAGACACAAAATGTGCCATATTCCTGTGCTGACATCAAAACCAGGATATGACATGAAATAGTCTCAAAAGCATAAGATGCATGTATAATTAACACTTGAACTCAAAACAATAAACGTAGAATCTTTTATTTTTAGGCAGCATTTCGAGGTAAAAAAATAGACTAATTTTCAGATTTTTCCACCCTGACGGCACTGGTGCATTTTCGTTCTTTAAATCGTTACTAAAAAGATATCATTTTTTAACCGAAATAACGTTCGCACAAGTCACACCATACCACGGTATAAGTATTTCTTAACCAAATCCCCCCGCAACCCCTCACATTCATCACCAGATTGAAGTGAAAGCAAGAATGCAACAAACTTGAAAGTCTGCGTACACAATGCGTTATCTGTAAATATTAAAATTGATATTGATTTAAATTATATGCTTCATTCTGACAATACTATAAACGGAAAATTGAATTTATCGATTCTTCGTACTTGTACAATTCCCATGCAGTATATGCATGCACACAATTACTTTTTAAGGTTCAGTCCGTTATTACTACATCATTTGATTCTATGGAGTGGCAGTGGCACTATTTACAGAGACTATAATACCTGAACACTTCTTCCAGATTCCAGATTTTGTCTAAAAATAGAGTGAGAGAGAGTTATTGAGTCACTTGCATTCGGAATATAGGTACGGATTAATGTTTGGGTTAATGAAGAAATTTCGTTAATTCAACTAAAAACCATAAAACGGGTAGTTCCGAATCACCCTTACATGGTCTATTCCGGATCACTTCCGGCCATCGCCTGAACATTTCTTTCCTAGTCAAAAACAGTAGATCTACGTCCGAATAATTTCCGGTCACTTAAAGATAACCAAGTATTAACAAGGTAAAAATTGGTCATACTTTAGCAACTTTACCATAATCATGTAATATGGTCAAAGAAACAGGCATTTGCATTTGAAATAAATATAAAAATTAGTCGCTTTAGAATAAGACGTCAAATTGCGTTATTTTCAATAAAAATACTAAAAATGGGTAGTTCCGGATCACCCCAACATGGCCTATTCCGGATCACTTCCGGCTATCGCCTGAACGTAACTTCCAGAGTCAAAAAAATCAGTGCGTATAATTTCCGGTCACTAAAAGTTAACCAACAATTTTCAAAGTAAAATTGGCCCTTCTTAAGCAACTGCACAATATTCCTTCAAAATGGTTTAAAAAACAGTCACTTGCATTCGGAATAAAGGTACACATCAGTTACTCAAAAACAAATTTGAATGTCGAACGTCGAACTGGTTTTGAATGTCGAACGTCGAACTGCATTTTGAATGTCGAACGTCGAACTGGTTTTGAATGTCGAACGTCGAACTGCATTTTGAATGTCGAACGTCGAACTGGTTTTGAATGTCGAACGTCGAACTGCATTTTGAATGTCGAACGTCGAACTGGTTTTGAATGTCGAACGTCGAACTGCATTTTGAATGTCGAACGTCGAACTGGTTTTGAATGTCGAACGTCGAACTGGTTTGAATGTCGAACGTCGAACTGCATTTTGAATGTCGAACGTCGAACTGGTATTGAATGTCGAACGTCGAACTGCATTTTAAATGTCGAACGTCGAACTGGTTTTGAATGTCGAACGTCGAACTGCATTTTGAATGTCGAACGTCGAACTGGTTTTGAATGTCGAACGTCGAACTGCATTTTGAATGTCGAACGTCGAACTGCATTTTGAATGTCGAACGTCGAACTGGTTTTGAATGTCGAACGTCGAACTGCATTTTGAATGTCGAACGTCGAACTGGTTTTGAATGTCGAACGTCGAACTGCATTTTGAATGTCGAACGTCGAACTGGTTTTGAATGTCGAACGTCGAACTGCATTTTGAATGTCGAACGTCGAACTGGTTTTGAATGTCGAACGTCGAACTGCATTTTGAATGTCGAACGTCGAACTGGTTTTGAATGTCGAACGTCGAACTGCATTTTGAATGTCGAACGTCGAACTGGTTTTGAATGTCGAACGTCGAACTGCATTTTGAATGTCGAACGTCGAACTGGTTTTGAATGTCGAACGTCGAACTGCATTTTGAATGTCGAACGTCGAACTGGTTTTGAATGTCGAACGTCGAACTGCATTTTGAATGTCGAACGTCGAACTGGTTTTGAATGTCGAACGTCGAACTGCATTTTGAATGTCGAACGTCGAACTGGTTTTGAATGTCGAACGTCGAACTGCATTTTGAATGTCGAACGTCGAACTGGTTTTGAATGTCGAACGTCGAACTGCATTTTGAATGTCGAACGTCGAACTGGTTTTGAATGTCGAACGTCGAACTGCATTTTGAATGTCGAACGTCGAACTGCATTTTGAATGTCGAACGTCGAACTGGTTTTGAATGTCGAACGTCGAACTGCATTTTGAATGTCGAACGTCGAACTGGTTTTGAATGTCGAACGTCGAACTGCATTTTGAATGTCGAACGTCGAACTGGTTTTGAATGTCGAACGTCGAACTGCATTTTGAATGTCGAACGTCGAACTGCATTTTGAATGTCGAACGTCGAACTGGTTTTGAATGTCGAACGTCGAACTGCATTTTGAATGTCGAACGTCGAACTGGTTTTGAATGTCGAACGTCGAACTGCATTTTGAATGTCGAACGTCGAACTGGTTTTGAATGTCGAACGTCGAACTGCATTTTGAATGTCGAACGTCGAACTGGTTTTGAATGTCGAACGTCGAACTGCATTTTGAATGTCGAACGTCGAACTGGTTTTGAATGTCGAACGTCGAACTGCATTTTGAATGTCGAACGTCGAACTGGTTTTGAATGTCGAACGTCGAACTGCATTTTGAATGTCGAACGTCGAACTGGTTTTGAATGTCGAACGTCGAACTGCATTTTGAATGTCGAACGTCGAACTGGTTTTGAATGTCGAACGTCGAACTGCATTTTGAATGTCGAACGTCGAACTGGTTTTGAATGTCGAACGTCGAACTGCATTTTGAATGTCGAACGTCGAACTGCATTTTGAATGTCGAACGTCGAACTGGTTTTGAATGTCGAACGTCGAACTGCATTTTGAATGTCGAACGTCGAACTGGTTTTGAATGTCGAACGTCGAACTGCATTTTGAATGTCGAACGTCGAACTGGTTTTGAATGTCGAACGTCGAACTGCATTTTGAATGTCGAACGTCGAACTGGTTTTGAATGTCGAACGTCGAACTGCATTTTGAATGTCGAACGTCGAACTGGTTTTGAATGTCGAACGTCGAACTGCATTTTGAATGTCGAACGTCGAACTGCATTTTGAATGTCGAACGTCGAACTGGTTTTGAATGTCGAACGTCGAACTGCATTTTGAATGTCGAACGTCGAACTGGTTTTGAATGTCGAACGTCGAACTGCATTTTGAATGTCGAACGTCGAACTGGTTTTGAATGTCGAACGTCGAACTGCATTTTGAATGTCGAACGTCGAACTGGTTTTGAATGTCGAACGTCGAACTGCATTTTGAATGTCGAACGTCGAACTGGTTTTGAATGTCGAACGTCGAACTGCATTTTGAATGTCGAACGTCGAACTGGTTTTGAATGTCGAACGTCGAACTGCATTTTGAATGTCGAACGTCGAACTGGTTTTGAATGTCGAACGTCGAACTGGTTTTGAATGTCGAACGTCGAACTGCATTTTGAATGTCGAACGTCGAACTGGTTTTGAATGTCGAACGTCGAACTGCATTTTGAATGTCGAACGTCGAACTGGTTTTGAATGTCGAACGTCGAACTGCATTTTGAATGTCGAACGTCGAACTGGTTTTGAATGTCGAACGTCGAACTGCATTTTGAATGTCGAACGTCGAACTGGTTTTGAATGTCGAACGTCGAACTGCATTTTGAATGTCGAACGTCGAACTGCATTTTGAATGTCGAACGTCGAACTGGTTTTGAATGTCGAACGTCGAACTGCATTTTGAATGTCGAACGTCGAACTGGTTTTGAATGTCGAACGTCGAACTGCATTTTGAATGTCGAACGTCGAACTGGTTTTGAATGTCGAACGTCGAACTGCATTTTGAATGTCGAACGTCGAACTGGTTTTGAATGTCGAACGTCGAACTGCATTTTGAATGTCGAACGTCGAACTGGTTTTGAATGTCGAACGTCGAACTGCATTTTGAATGTCGAACGTCGAACTGGTTTTGAATGTCGAACGTCGAACTGCATTTTGAATGTCGAACGTCGAACTGGTTTTGAATGTCGAACGTCGAACTGCATTTTGAATGTCGAACGTCGAACTGCATTTTGAATGTCGAACGTCGAACTGGTTTTGAATGTCGAACGTCGAACTGCATTTTGAATGTCGAACGTCGAACTGGTTTTGAATGTCGAACGTCGAACTGCATTTTGAATGTCGAACGTCGAACTGGTTTTGAATGTCGAACGTCGAACTGCATTTTGAATGTCGAACGTCGAACTGCATTTTGAATGTCGAACGTCGAACTGGTTTTGAATGTCGAACGTCGAACTGCATTTTGAATGTCGAACGTCGAACTGGTTTTGAATGTCGAACGTCGAACTGCATTTTGAATGTCGAACGTCGAACTGGTTTTGAATGTCGAACGTCGAACTGCATTTTGAATGTCGAACGTCGAACTGGTTTTGAATGTCGAACGTCGAACTGCATTTTGAATGTCGAACGTCGAACTGGTTTTGAATGTCGAACGTCGAACTGCATTTTGAATGTCGAACGTCGAACTGGTTTTGAATGTCGAACGTCGAACTGCATTTTGAATGTCGAACGTCGAACTGGTTTTGAATGTCGAACGTCGAACTGCATTTTGAATGTCGAACGTCGAACTGGTTTTGAATGTCGAACGTCGAACTGCATTTTGAATGTCGAACGTCGAACTGGTTTTGAATGTCGAACGTCGAACTGCATTTTGAATGTCGAACGTCGAACTGCATTTTGAATGTCGAACGTCGAACTGGTTTTGAATGTCGAACGTCGAACTGCATTTTGAATGTCGAACGTCGAACTGGTTTTGAATGTCGAACGTCGAACTGCATTTTGAATGTCGAACGTCGAACTGGTTTTGAATGTCGAACGTCGAACTGCATTTTGAATGTCGAACGTCGAACTGGTTTTGAATGTCGAACGTCGAACTGCATTTTGAATGTCGAACGTCGAACTGGTTTTGAATGTCGAACGTCGAACTGGTTTTGAATGTCGAACGTCGAACTGCATTTTGAATGTCGAACGTCGAACTGGTTTTGAATGTCGAACGTCGAACTGCATTTTGAATGTCGAACGTCGAACTGGTTTTGAATGTCGAACGTCGAACTGCATTTTGAATGTCGAACGTCGAACTGGTTTTGAATGTCGAACGTCGAACTGCATTTTGAATGTCGAACGTCGAACTGGTTTTGAATGTCGAACGTCGAACTGCATTTTGAATGTCGAACGTCGAACTGGTTTTGAATGTCGAACGTCGAACTGGTTTTGAATGTCGAACGTCGAACTGCATTTTGAATGTCGAACGTCGAACTGGTTTTGAATGTCGAACGTCGAACTGCATTTTGAATGTCGAACGTCGAACTGGTTTTGAATGTCGAACGTCGAACTGCATTTTGAATGTCGAACGTCGAACTGGTTTTGAATGTCGAACGTCGAACTGCATTTTGAATGTCGAACGTCGAACTGGTTTTGAATGTCGAACGTCGAACTGCATTTTGAATGTCGAACGTCGAACTGGTTTTGAATGTCGAACGTCGAACTGCATTTTGAATGTCGAACGTCGAACTGGTTTTGAATGTCGAACGTCGAACTGCATTTTGAATGTCGAACGTCGAACTGGTTTTGAATGTCGAACGTCGAACTGCATTTTAAATGTCGAACGTCGAACTGGTTTTGAATGTCGAACGTCGAACTGCATTTTGAATGTCGAACGTCGAACTGGTTTTGAATGTCGAACGTCGAACTGCATTTTGAATGTCGAACGTCGAACTGGTTTTGAATGTCGAACGTCGAACTGCATTTTGAATGTCGAACGTCGAACTGGTTTTGAATGTCGAACGTCGAACTGCATTTTGAATGTCGAACGTCGAACAGCATTTTGAATGTCGAACGTCGAACTGGTTTTGAATGTCGAACGTCGAACTGCATTTTGAATGTCGAACGTCGAACTGGTTTTGAATGTCGAACGTCGAACTGCATTTTGAATGTCGAACGTCGAACTGGTTTTGAATGTCGAACGTCGAACTGCATTTTGAATGTCGAACGTCGAACTGGTTTTGAATGTCGAACGTCGAACTGCATTTTGAATGTCGAACGTCGAACTGGTTTTGAATGTCGAACGTCGAACTGCATTTTGAATGTCGAACGTCGAACTGGTTTTGAATGTCGAACGTCGAACTGCATTTTGAATGTCGAACGTCGAACTGGTTTTGAATGTCGAACGTCGAACTGCATTTTGAATGTCGAACGTCGAACTGGTTTTGAATGTCGAACGTCGAACTGCATTTTGAATGTCGAACGTCGAACTGGTTTTGAATGTCGAACGTCGAACTGCATTTTGAATGTCGAACGTCGAACTGGTTTTGAATGTCGAACGTCGAACTGCATTTTAAATGTCGAACGTCGAACTGGTTTTGAATGTCGAACGTCGAACTGCATTTTGAATGTCGAACGTCGAACTGCATTTTGAATGTCGAACGTCGAACTGGTTTTGAATGTCGAACGTCGAACTGCATTTTGAATGTCGAACGTCGAACTGGTTTTGAATGTCGAACGTCGAACTGCATTTTGAATGTCGAACGTCGAACTGGTTTTGAATGTCGAACGTCGAACTGCATTTTGAATGTCGAACGTCGAACAGCATTTTGAATGTCGAACGTCGAACTGGTTTTGAATGTCGAACGTCGAACTGCATTTTGAATGTCGAACGTCGAACTGGTTTTGAATGTCGAACGTCGAACTGCATTTTGAATGTCGAACGTCGAACTGGTTTTGAATGTCGAACGTCGAACTGCATTTTGAATGTCGAACGTCGAACTGGTTTTGAATGTCGAACGTCGAACTGCATTTTGAATGTCGAACGTCGAACTGGTTTTGAATGTCGAACGTCGAACTGCATTTTGAATGTCGAACGTCGAACTGGTTTTGAATGTCGAACGTCGAACTGCATTTTGAATGTCGAACGTCGAACTGGTTTTGAATGTCGAACGTCGAACTGCATTTTGAATGTCGAACGTCGAACTGGTTTTGAATGTCGAACGTCGAACTGCATTTTGAATGTCGAACGTCGAACTGGTTTTGAATGTCGAACGTCGAACTGCATTTTGAATGTCGAACGTCGAACTGGTTTTGAATGTCGAACGTCGAACTGCATTTTGAATGTCGAACGTCGAACTGCATTTTGAATGTCGAACGTCGAACTGGTTTTGAATGTCGAACGTCGAACTGCATTTTGAATGTCGAACGTCGAACTGGTTTTGAATGTCGAACGTCGAACTGCATTTTGAATGTCGAACGTCGAACTGGTTTTAAATGTCGAACGTCGAACTGCATTTTGAATGTCGAACGTCGAACTGGTTTTGAATGTCGAACGTCGAACTGCATTTTGAATGTCGAACGTCGAACTGGTTTTGAATGTCGAACGTCGAACTGGTTTTGAATGTCGAACGTCGAACTGCATTTTGAATGTCGAACGTCGAACTGGTTTTGAATGTCGAACTGCATTTTGAATGTCGAACGTCGAACTGGTTTTGAATGTCGAACGTCGAACTGCATTTTGAATGTCGAACGTCGAACTGGTTTTGAATGTCGAACGTCGAACTGCATTTTGAATGTCGAACGTCGAACTGGTTTTGAATGTCGAACGTCGAACTGCATTTTGAATGTCGAACGTCGAACTGGTTTTGAATGTCGAACGTCGAACTGCATTTTGAATGTCGAACGTCGAACTGGTTTTGAATGTCGAACGTCGAACTGCATTTTGAATGTCGAACGTCGAACTGGTTTTGAATGTCGAACGTCGAACTGGTTTTGAATGTCGAACGTCGAACTGCATTTTGAATGTCGAACGTCGAACTGGTTTTGAATGTCGAACGTCGAACTGCATTTTGAATGTCGAACGTCGAACTGGTTTTGAATGTCGAACGTCGAACTGCATTTTGAATGTCGAACGTCGAACTGGTTTTGAATGTCGAACGTCGAACTGCATTTTGAATGTCGAACGTCGAACTGGTTTTGAATGTCGAACGTCGAACTGCATTTTGAATGTCGAACGTCGAACTGCATTTTGAATGTCGAACGTCGAACTGGTTTTGAATGTCGAACGTCGAACTGCATTTTGAATGTCGAACGTCGAACTGGTTTTGAATGTCGAACGTCGAACTGCATTTTGAATGTCGAACGTCGAACTGGTTTTGAATGTCGAACGTCGAACTGCATTTTGAATGTCGAACGTCGAACTGGTTTTGAATGTCGAACGTCGAACTGGTTTTGAATGTCGAACGTCGAACTGCATTTTGAATGTCGAACGTCGAACTGGTTTTGAATGTCGAACGTCGAACTGCATTTTGAATGTCGAACGTCGAACTGGTTTTGAATGTCGAACGTCGAACTGCATTTTGAATGTCGAACGTCGAACTGGTTTTGAATGTCGAACGTCGAACTGCATTTTGAATGTCGAACGTCGAACTGGTTTTGAATGTCGAACGTCGAACTGCATTTTGAATGTCGAACGTCGAACTGGTTTTGAATGTCGAACTGCATTTTGAATGTCGAACGTCGAACTGCATTTTGAATGTCGAACGTCGAACTGGTTTTGAATGTCGAACGTCGAACTGCATTTTGAATGTCGAACGTCGAACTGGTTTTGAATGTCGAACGTCGAACTGCATTTTGAATGTCGAACGTCGAACTGGTTTTGAATGTCGAACGTCGAACTGCATTTTGAATGTCGAACGTCGAACAGCATTTTGAATGTCGAACGTCGAACTGGTTTTGAATGTCGAACGTCGAACTGCATTTTGAATGTCGAACGTCGAACTGGTTTTGAATGTCGAACGTCGAACTGCATTTTGAATGTCGAACGTCGAACTGGTTTTGAATGTCGAACGTCGAACTGCATTTTGAATGTCGAACGTCGAACTGGTTTTGAATGTCGAACGTCGAACTGCATTTTGAATGTCGAACGTCGAACTGGTTTTGAATGTCGAACGTCGAACTGCATTTTGAATGTCGAACGTCGAACTGGTTTTGAATGTCGAACGTCGAACTGCATTTTGAATGTCGAACGTCGAACTGGTTTTGAATGTCGAACGTCGAACTGCATTTTGAATGTCGAACGTCGAACTGGTTTTGAATGTCGAACGTCGAACTGCATTTTGAATGTCGAACGTCGAACTGGTTTTGAATGTCGAACGTCGAACTGCATTTTGAATGTCGAACGTCGAACTGGTTTTGAATGTCGAACGTCGAACTGCATTTTGAATGTCGAACGTCGAACTGCATTTGGATGTCGAACGTCGAACTGGTTTTGAATGTCGAACGTCGAACTGCATTTTGAATGTCGAACGTCGAACTGGTTTTGAATGTCGAACGTCGAACTGCATTTTGAATGTCGAACGTCGAACTGGTTTTGAATGTCGAACGTCGAACTGCATTTTGAATGTCGAACGTCGAACTGGTTTTGAATGTCGAACGTCGAACTGCATTTTGAATGTCGAACGTCGAACTGGTTTTGAATGTCGAACGTCGAACAGCATTTTGAATGTCGAACGTCGAACTGGTTTTGAATGTCGAACGTCGAACTGCATTTTGAATGTCGAACGTCGAACTGGTTTTGAATGTCGAACGTCGAACTGCATTTTGAATGTCGAACGTCGAACTGGTTTTGAATGTCGAACTTCGAACTGCATTTTGAATGTCGAACGTCGAACTGGTTTTGAATGTCGAACGTCGAACTGGTTTTGAATGTCGAACTGCATTTTGAATGTCGAACGTCGAACTGGTTTTGAATGTCGAACGTCGAACTGCATTTTGAATGTCGAACGTCGAACTGGTTTTGAATGTCGAACGTCGAACTGCATTTTGAATGTCGAACGTCGAACTGGTTTTGAATGTCGAACGTCGAACTGCATTTTGAATGTCGAAAGTCGAATTGGTTTTGAATGTCGAACGTCGAACTGCAATTTGAATGTCGAACGTCGAACGTCGAACGTAGAGCCAACTTCACACACATCTTATAAAAACGTGTTTTTAATCAATATGAAGGTCCGTTTTATATGGGTTGTTTAAATAGTCTAGTTCTTTCGATAAACTTAAGAATACTACCTGTTTCATTGTCATACGTTGTCGTATAATACATGCTTTTATTTCTTATCGGGAGACCTTATGCTGCTGTTCCTGCACTGCTGTTTATCTGAAAATACCGCACTAAAGGTTCCGTTATCATTTTCATCTGCACCCTGTAGTTTGGCACGGATCAGAACTACCGTTACGTGTGCTTAATCCAGAGGCCAGCGCGCGGTTAATTTCTGTTCGAGAACAAACATAGACAAAGCGGGGTCACACTGTTTTCATAATGGTCGTGCTCTTTCGCTTTCAAATAGATGAAAATGGAACTTTGAAAGCCACCGAACACGACAAATATGAAAATACTGCAGGCTCGGTTTGATTGAGTCTGTTCATGGGCACTAATGGGAATGCTTATTACTGCCCACGCCGCCTAGCCCCGGGTTGAGCGCAACTCAGTAATTACACCATTAAATAGTACAATTTCGATCCATCCCAAACGATGGTATGCATATGGCGGTAAACATGGAACCTTCAATGAGGTATTTTCAGATTAATACCATTCCATGTTCAGCGGCGTATGGTCCCCAGATAAAAGAATGGGTTCTTTTTGTTTGTTCATTTCTTATTTATTTTAGCATTTTATGCACCCGGCGGGAGACATTATAGAGTTGCAGTCGTCCGTACGTTTATACGTACTTCCGTCAGTTCAATTTGTTTTCCTGCGATAAATTTTACCACAGTTATGGCCCTTTGTGAATTTCAGTTAATAATTTTTTGCGTATAACCTTTACACCGCAATTCACAAAATATGATTACCTGTATATTTTTGATACCGGTTCTGAAACATTCTATTGCTATGTAGGTTACATGTGGGTTAATGTGATAGGTCGGTTGGTGGGGTGGAAGGGTAAGGGAGGGGACAAAAGGATTAGATAAAAATGTATATAGGAACGTAGGTAGGTAGCTAGTTTCACAAATTTCGAGAATCACGGTTAAATACTGTAGCACCATTTATCGTGCTTCATGTAAATGTCATTTTAGGGCAAAAATGTAACTAGAGATGTAAAAAATACTTTTATCAAATATAAAAATATTCGTTTACCATTGGATGGCCCCAAAAGAACGTGGGCCGTTAATGTTACTGACTTAAATATACTGTTTTCCGCCTGTTAAAGGGTTCGAGTGATAGGCTTCCTCTTTTACATTACTTCAATTGATGATACCTCTTTACTGTTAGAAATTAGTAGTCACATGTGAGGTAATAGTGGTCTTAACAATCAGGATAGCAATGAAAAAGAACAAGTAACATGGGTAACCGTAAACACATTATCGAAACAAGTACCTTCTAAAATTTATTAATCCTCAGCTTTTGGACTGTTTGCTAGCAACCAAAAAATGGAGGTAACAAGTTTAAAAGATTCTAAAAGCTCATTTATTCAAATAAAATTTTAAAAACATCAAACAAAACCATAAGATAATAAGTACACGAACACCCACAATACAACTGGAATATTTTGACAATGTTAAGTTTATATTCGTATTATTTCGAGCGACATGATTAAGCGAAAAGTGTCGCACGATGTCATTTACATCGCGGGAGAAGTGATACAAATGTAAGAAGCTACATAGTTCATACTGGCATAATATTATGTTTTTATACGCTAAAAACTGAATATTTTGAAAACATGTAATCAACATACTAGTAGCGGTTTATAACATAAAAGTAACAATAGTGATAACAGCACTTTTGAATTGCGTATAAATACAAGAAGACTATAGAATACTATCCGAAAGGTTATACTAGAACAAAGGCCGATTATAATCCTAAAATTACCTTAAGAATACAAAAGTTATTTTGTCTAAGTACTATGATGATACAGAATCAGAAAATCCTACAGTGTGATACTAATTTACCTAATATCCGACACACTGTATTAATTTCAAAGATATTGGCTGTACTTTTCCAGGATCATTATCGAGTATATCATATTATAAAAATAAATGCAAAATTCAGAGAAAATACTCAAACACATTTAATTACATACAACACAATTTCCGGCATTAACTTTACTATAAGTTTATTATTGGGTTTGGGGATATTGAAAAATATCAAAAGTGTAATTAAGCTTTTTAAAATCTAATTGAATGACCATATTGAATTTCATGTAATTGCAATTCACAAATTTATGATCAATTTCATTTTGTTTTATTTTAATTACATGTAAATTACACTTCAAATATTCACTAAACAGTTTTCATTCGTAAAATTTTAAGTTTTAAGTTTAAATAATACACTAAGTATTTCGTCCTATATAAGACAACAGACCGTGAATTCATGTATAAATATACACGATAAGATTCTTGTTTTATTCTCTTCAGCCCAACACATGTACATGTTTCCGTATCAAAATATGTTTCAAAGTTTAACTAGATGTAATCATTATGCTTATTTTGTACTTAATTACATCAGGATAGTAATTTTAATTCAACTGTGTACATCTTTAAAATAACAGTCGTAATCATGGTAACTAAATGTTTAAAAGTAAGTGTAATTAAATCAATCCCTGCTATTAATAAATAAAATTGAAATGACCTTAAACCCAAATATCAATAAAGCACTAAAGAAAAGGAATTGAAAATATCTCCAATCTTTAAAAAACAAAGACTAAGAGAGTAACAATACATGTTTATGTGTTGCTACAATTGAATGAGAGGCTTATGAAGCGAACAATCCATACTTTTCCCTTATGGATTCTAAATGTGAAATTTGTTTAAGTATTAGTTAAAATTTTAGATCAAAACTAAGAGCTACGTTTGATGAAATGAATGTTTTATGACAACATTCCAAATGGCATTAATTTTGGAACGTAAAAGCACTAATGCTGACGATAATATACATACATAGATCACTAGGTAACACATTCATATTCAGTAAATATACATACCATAGATTATTAGGTAACCATTCATATGCAGTAAACATACATACTACAGATTATCATGTTACGCATTCATATGCAGTAAATATACATACCAAAGATTATTATGTAACACATTCATGTGCAGTAAATATACATACATTAGATTATCATGTAACACATTCATTTGCAGTTAATACATGTATACATACCATAAATTATCATGTAACGCATTTATATGCAGTTAATACATGTATACATACCATATATTATCATGTAACACATTCATATGCAGTCAATATCCGTACTATAGATTATCATGTAACACATTCATATGCAGTTGATACATGTATACATTTACATACCATAGACTATCATGTAACGATTTTATATGCAGTTAATACATGTATACATACCATAGATTATCATGTAACACATTCATATGCAATTAATATCCATACCATAGATTATCGTGTAACACATTCATATGCAATTAATATCCATACCATAGATTATCGTGTAACACATTCATATGCAGTTAATACATGTATACATACCATATATTATCATGTAACACATTCATATGCAGTTAATACATGTATACATACCATATATTATCATGTAACACATTCATATGCAGTTTATACATGTATATATACCATAGATTATCATGTAACGCATTCATATGCAGTTAATACATGTATACATACTATAGATTATAAGGTAACGCATTCATATGCAGTAAATATACATACCATAGATTATCAAGTAACACATTCATGTGCAGTAAATATACATACCACAGATTATCATGTAAAATTTTCATATGCACTTAATATCCATAACATAGATAATCATTTAACACATTCATATGCAGGTAATTTACATACCAAGGAATATTATGTAATACATTCATATGCAGTTAATTCGCTTACCACTGATTATGATGTAACACATATATATGCAGTTTATATACAATTCACGGATTATTATGTAACACATTCATATGCCGTTGATTAATACCATAGATTTTCATGTAACACATTCATATAAAATTATAATGTCTTCTAATCTTACCAGCTAATCATGCTTGTACCTTTGTTGAATTTTCGCAGCTGTTTTATCAACCCTTTCGATTGTATAAGAAGAAGTGGTTACTATGGTAACAGAGTTCGTTTTAGAACGAAGTTACATTAAACATAATTTTTATGATAATTATAAGATTTTAAAGTGTTGAAATTTGGCTTTAACATTTACTCTAGAATAATTGTTGCGTCAGTTGCCTCATTTGTCAGCTGCAGAAACATATCATGATCAATAAAATATCAAATATGGACTCAAAAGAGCAATAATAAATATATTATTGAATATTTTTAAATATTCTATGTTTCAAAAGATAAAATTAGTAAATTAATACATATTTACATGAACATGTTTATATAGAACGGTACATACAAACAAATAATAAGATCACACTGACTTTTAGATTGACAAGATTTTGCAAGTTACATCATTTAAAGCGTCTGCCCTTTACATGTGAAGATCCTTAGTTACGAGCAACCTTACAAAAGGTGAAGTGTAAAAAAAAATATGTAAATTCATATCTTCTCATAAAGAGCGTAAAACAATCCGAGCCTGCAATATATTGCAATGCATAACCATCTAAAATTTGAAACTTTCCAGTTTGTCTTCTAGACTTTTGATTTCGAGCTCAGAATCACTAGATATACTGTAGGCAAAACGTTGTTGTGTTACACCAATGTAAAGTGTTGGCGTTTGTGGAGATTGTTCGGTCGCTAGATGCTTTTTGACATAGTCAAACAGGCTTGAAACCGACAAATAGTCGTTTGCATTTACACGAGAACTCCTACATATTTCACATGAACTGTCCTTGTCCTTCTGACACGATAATCCTTCAAGTGCATTAACAAAGTACTCGGTAAATTTGCTTTTACTTTCAATGCTTTCAACGTTAAATTTAGATGTCTCTTGCGGACCACATGAGTTCATTTGAATAAGGTTTCCTTTCTTAAGCGGAATGTTCGGAGCATAACACCGATCCAAAATAATTACAAACGTGTCGATGTGTTCCATTTTTTCTAATTCTTGAGAAAATTCACTAACAGTTAATACATTATTGCATCCAATGGAGAAACTATAATTTGCTTTGGTGTCTGTTGTCTTGCATTTATTTTCACCAAGACCATGACATGAAAAGAAGACGACTATATTTTGTACTTCTTCACTGCTTGCCAAGCGTTGAAGACCAGCCTCAAGTTTAGAATGGATAGTCTCGGTTCCACCTGGTAAGATCTTTATTAAATTCTCAGCACTACAATAAAAGGAAACAATCATATGCTCAAAAAGTAAAACTATTTATTTTTCAACAAGCTTTTATGTAATTGTGTTAAATTATTGAGTTAGTTTACATATTAAATTAGAATATTAATACTAGAATCGAATCTGTGTATTCATTTTTGGTTTAGTTAACATTCTTTAACCAGAATTCCTGGACAAAGTAAAATGTTCTCAAATTAGGTTAGACCCTTTTAAGGAATATGTTGGTTCTGGACAGAAATTGCATTACTTAATGTTCATTTTACTGAATAATCAACGCAAAACCTCTCACAAATTTGAAATTAAAATTTTGGAAAGTTAAGTTTTTTACGTTTTTTACGTATAAATACATATAAATAAACTGTAAATATAAGCTCGACTTAACTTTGTTAGTTACTTTAAAAAAATAATATATTTTTAAACGTATAATTATTAATAATACAATATAAATATAATAATAGATATTATAAATAGCTGTGTGTAGAAAACGCGCGAGAAATTAAGGAGATCTTTATGTAAGACTACACCAAAGCGGACAAATCCTTCCAGACCAGCTGAACAGCAGTCACAGACAAGGGATGGCAGAAATGCAACCAAAACTTCTACTGGTCTGTCCGTGAGTATCCTTATAATTATCCGGACGAAGTAAATTGCATGTTTCTGCTAAGAATCGTTTAATTATTGCTGATTATGATTAATCTTGAAGCGAGTTATTTGGGGGTGTGGTTTAACAATACAAGCTAATGTCAGTTGCCTTGAACTGTTGTAAATAGCATAGATAGAGTCATTTTGTAACAGCAGACGGCATAATGTAAGTGATTGTGAACTTTTTTAGCTATCTGTTATTTGCATGTTTTTCCTTTCAGGCTTCCTTAACCTGCTGGAAATTTCTTTCTTTCTTGCACTTATTCCCCTGTCTTTTAATTGTGTCTTTTTATTTGTTTCAGTTAGTTAGTACAACTTTAACAGCATACAACATACAGACAAGATCTTCATTCATATGGAATGTTTCTATTATCACCTCATTAAGATAATATCGGACATACAATTGCTGATTCAACTATAACCTGTGAGATTGCATCATGTCTGCTTTGTTTATACAATTCGATGTTGTTTCTCAGTCTAAAAAGTGAGAGAAACTTTAAAATATACTCAACAAAAATAAAAAGTATCCACTTTCCTATCTTAAATTTTGTAAAATTTATAAACGAAAACTTAGAATTCTGTATGTCGACAACTTTGCATTTCTGTTATCATTGCAAAGAGAAAAAGTGTTCTTGAAAATCTGCAGCCACAACTTAGTTATCTTTCCCTATGTTGTAATGAGGGTTCCAGGAAAAAGTCATTGATTCTTTGAAGTATTCACATTAATTTGAATTAAATCAATCTTTCCACCTCTACATTAATTTGAATTAAATCAATCTTTCCACCTCTTGTGATCAATAAAATCACAAAACATTAATCAATAAAACAAGAAATCCTCGATAGACTGCGCTAGAAAGTCCAACCATTTCCAATTACCTCCCTTTAAATTGAATATGTAGTGTTTTGTAATCCATTATTAATTGTTATTCGACTGGCCGTTGCTTAGGTCGTGGTGTGGAAGATTATGTTTATGAACAATTGAAATTAAAAACAACTGAGATTAACCAATTAAACACCATTCAAAGCGTACCTGATTAAATGAAAATACGTTAATGAGAATATAAGCATAAAAAGTGGATACTTTTTATTTTTGTTGAGTATAGAAAGATTCTTTTACTAAAAACACTGCTTTGAAACAAAGATGGAAATGAGAGGAAAATTATTTAGAAAAATATTATATTGGTCATGTTTTGTTTCGTAATTTTATTTATCAACAAATGTATAACACGTATGTTGTGTTTATACAATCATTATTAAATGAAAATTGTTTCTATTTTATTGAAATAAGTTGCCTATGGTTTTATTTACATATTTCAGAGGGTACCAAGATACTTCGCGTCACTGAGAGATAAACAGAGACGAGTATCCGCTTGCAAGGATAATCTTCACAAACAAAATATGTTCATGTATAGGAGGAAGAAAATGGTAAAGTATTGCACTAAATCGTTGTTAAACAACTAACTTAGACTAAATTAACGGATGCACGGAAGTGATGCGTCCGTTATGTATTAACATTGAAAAAAACAGCAGAAAAGTCTTACCCTTTTTAAACTAAATTTCTCGTAAGTAGTCTTTTTGATGAGTACATATTTATGTTCAATTACAAATTCAAATATCAGCGCTCACTTAAAAATTACTTAATATTTACATATTATTTACAGAAGCTGGAAAACAGTAACAGTGCCCTTGAAATGAAAAAGTCTTAGGAAGAGGAGAAAAACGTCTTGGGGTGAGGAGAAAAATTCGTACATTGAAGGATGTCTTGGTCCTGGAAATGATGTCATCTGAAGAGGAGGTTGAAAGCGAGAATTAAAGCCATTTATCTGTTAAGGTGTTGCAATGGCGAAGAACTCAACGCTGTTTTTCCGACTTTGACAAAAAGTGTGATGAAAGCAAATTAAAGAAGGCAAACAAATAGACTTGAAGAGAGTGCGAGTGGAATTAGGATGGTCAAAGCCTTTGCAAGAAGACATTTAGAACGAAAATGAGTGGGTATTTTATTGACTTGTTTAACTGATAGTGCCACTTGAGCAAGAATACAGAGCTTAGCCTAGTGTTTTGGGAGACTAAATACAATATAAACCTTTCATTACTTTAAAGATTTGTTAATTAAAATAAAGTCATTTAAGCATAATCATTTTGTATTATGTAGCAGGCAAATATGAGCTCATACATGTTCCGTTTGATCTAATATAAGGCTGTAACTGTTAATGATATCACATTTATATATGAGGTGTACATAAATTAAATAAACATATAAGTGACCGTGTTTTCTATTAAAAAGTTAAGTTTAGATTGCAGTAAATTTGGAATTTAAGTATATGTCTTTTCTCATTTTACGTGACGTTTAAGTTCATTTAATTTACATATAAGTTACCGTATATTTCTAAAAAAAAGTCAAGTTTACGTTTAATTATTTATGAAATTTAAATAAAAATTATGTTGTCATTAAATTCGACGTAAATTTGGAAGAATAAGTTGTTGTAAATTTGAATTAAATTTCAAATAAAAGTTTAAATTAAGCTTAACGAAATGCGATTAAGCTCTGAAAAAAGATGCATTTCAGTTGCGTTTAATATTGACTTAAACTTAACTTTTCATGCAGTGATAAGTGTAACAGATTTCGAAATTCCAACTTCCTCCCTACTTTGATCTGTACATTATACACATCACTGTCTTATTAATGGAGGATACAACACGAGTGATCATTTTACACTGAAACTATTACACGGGTAATCTAAATCGATATAAAACGAGACTTTTGTCGAGTGTTATATCGATTTAGATGATGAATTTAATAATTTCAGTATAAAAGGAACACGAACTGTGTATTCTATTAATCACATAGCTAAAGATGAGAAATCTCCATCAAGTGTCTCTTTCTATCGCCTAGTAGAGCGGATTGAGAACTTGTGTAATTCGGTCTCATAACCTACTTTATCACATACCTTCCGGTGTGGGAGTGTAATAACACCCGTTATATATTTTCCGAATCACTATTCATCCGCGTTATCAGCGATCAAAACAAATTTATGAAAATGACTTACTTTTGAAATCTGACCACTTCAGGCCAGCAATCAACTTCTGTAAGGAACTTAAGCATCCCTTATATTGATAATATCCACGGAAAATATAACTTTCTGACACTTGTTTACTCCGTAAGATAGCAATAGGAAAGTCCATGATGAAATTCAACAACAGCAACAAAGCCATTTTCATTTCGTTTAAATCGAAAACAAAATGACCCAGACGCTGACATTGTTTTCAGAACATCGTCGGTGTGATCTTACAACATCCCCGAAACAAAATAAAAACACTAGAAACACATTTTCAATCCAAATTATGAGGAGTTTATATCCAGCAAATTTCAATGTTGTCATATGCCGCTTTGAAAGTTTACACAAATGACGTCATACACTAGATCGATTTATTTAATAAAACACAACTTCAGAAGCCTAAAACTGGTAGATTCTTTTAGTATTTAGACTCTTGCGCAGTTAATTATTTATTTTTATATTGACTTATTTTGGCAAATGGGTAAACGGTAGGATAAATGCTTTGGGGACTAGCTTATGTATCACCCGATACGACCGAATTACACACGTTTTGATTTTGCTCTACTAGGCGATAGAATGGGACAATTCATGGATTTTGCTTGTTTTTTCAGGGTATGTGATAAATAGAATACATCATTCGTGTTCATTTTATACTGAAATTATTAATCTCGTCATCTAAATCGATATAAAACTCGTCAAAAGCCTCGTTTTATATCGATTTAGATGACTCGTTTAATAATTTCAGTATAAAATGATCACTCATGTTGTATCCTCTATTTTACTGATATGTATATTTCACTTTTTTAAGTTAGATTAAGTTAAGGTTTTACTAAATTAATTAGGTAGTTTCATTCGCCTTATACCTCTTGTCTTACATTTATCACACGCAGAATAATGAAATTTGATATGGTTTAACCTATATTAACACACTGTAACGCCATCTGTAATTAACTAGAACTGCTTTTGGGAAAAGCACATGTCTCCCACAAAGGCATCATCTTTGATGATGCACAGGATAAAACTGGTGAAGTGAATATAAAGATGGCAATTTATTAAAAGGGCATACGGAAGTTCTGTGCAATATTAGTCATAAACAATGTCACAATTTTTTGGAGGATCAGGAAAAACATAAGTTTCAATTTCTGATGGGCCATAATCCTGAAGTGCCAGGGTAAATGTGGCTGGTTGTCAAACTTGTTGTCATTAACATTTTGATATATCAGTGAAGATGCACTGAAAAAAAGACCATGAGAGTGAGTGTACAAGGCTATCAAGGCCAATTGTAAATAAATAAATGGGCCATAAGTCTTATGTGCCGGGGTCAAAGCGGCTGTTTTTTTATTACACAGATAATTATAGCATTTGGTGAACATCATATAATAAAAATAGCAGAAAATGAGAGAAGAACCAAATCATGAGTATGGAACAGATATTGTAAAATGAAAACTTAAACAGTGTAAGGAATACCTTTATAGCTGCTTAGCACAGTACTTTCTCATAATGCAATGAAGGTAATGTCATGATAGCTATAGTATAGATGAACCAGGTTAGTGACATGTTTAAAAGGCTAATTTCGGATAAATCAAAGGGCCATAAATCTGATATGCCTGGTGCAAAGTGGCTGGTTTTCGAACTTGGCCAAGATATTAAGGCCACACACATTATCATAATGTTTATTGAAAATCAGTTGATGAATATTTCAGTTACATAGCAGACAAGGCTTAAACAGCCAATTTTGGATAATTCAAGGGCCATAAATCTGACATGACTGGGGCAATACGGCTGGTTATCGAACTTGGCCGAGATATTATGGCCACAAACATTTTCATAAAGTATGGTGAAGATCAGATGATAACTGTTCAAGTTACAGAGTGGACAAGCCTCAAACAACTTATTTTTGATAATTCAAGGGCCATAATTCTGAGATTCCTTGGGCAATATGGCTGGTTATCGAACTTGATCGAGATATTATGGCCACCAACATTTTGATGAAGTTTGGTGATGATCCGATGAAAACTGTTTGACTTAGAGAGCGGACAAGTCTCAAACAACTTATTTTTGATAATTCAAGGGCCATAATTCTGAGATTCCTTGGGCAATATGGCTGGTTATCGAACTTGATCGAGATATTATGGCCACTAACATTTTGATGAAGTTTGGTGATGATGCGATGAAAACTGTTTGACTTAGAGAGCGGACAAGTGTGACAGACAGACGGACAGACAGACGGACAGACAGAAGCAAATCAAAATCAAAATCCGAACAGAAACTCCTGACGATATGCACAACTAGGCTAGGTGACAAACACTTCTGTGAAGTTTTAATGAAATTCCCCAAGCAGTTTTGGAGATCAAGCATGGACAAGATTTCTATATAGAAGTTAAAGTAAATTCAGAATGATGCCATTCGGGCTCACTAATGCACCTTTATAGTTTCAAAATGACTAAGGGCCATAATTCTGAGATTCCTTGGGCAATATGGCTGGTCATCGAACTTGATCGAGATATTATGGCCACTAACATTTTGATGAAGTTTGGTGATGATCCGATGAAAACTGTTTGACTTAGAGAGCGGACAAGTGTGACAGTATGCCATTCGGTCTCACTAATGCACCTTTTTAGTTTCAAAATGACCAAAAGGGCCATAATTCTGAGATTCCTTGGGCAATATGGCTGGTTATCGAACTTGATTGAGATATTATGGCCACTAACATTTTGATGAAGTTTGGTGATGATCCGATGAAAACTGTTTGACTTAGAGAGCGGACAAGTGTGACAGTATGCCATTCGGTCTCACTAATGCACCTTTTTAGTTTCAAAATGACCAAAAGGGCCATAATTCTGAGATTCCTTGGGCAATATGGCTGGTTATCGAACTTGATCGAGATATTATGGCCACTAACATTTTGATGAAGTTTAGTGATGATCCGATGAAAACTGTTTGACTTAGAGAGCGGACAAGTGTGACAGTATGCCATTCGGTCTCACTAATGCACCTTTTTAGTTTCAAAATGACCAAAAGGGCCATAATTCTGAGATTCCTTGGGCAATATGGCTGGTTATCGAACTTGATCGAGATATTATGGCCACTAACATTTTGATGAAGTTTGGTGATGATCCGATGAAAACTGTTTGACTTAGAGAGCGGACAAGTGTGACAGACAGACAGACAGACAGACAGACGGACAGACAGGAGCAAATCAAAATGTCTCCCACACCACTACGTGGTGGAAGACATAATTATTTAAACACTGTGTAATTCTGATTTATTGCATACTTAGATATAATTGTTGTTTTCTTAAAATATAATAAAGTATGCACATATTTAATATATTATTTCAAATTACATTTTTATTATTTATGAACAATGATAAAACAGACCTCATCATTAATAATTGTACTGTGTAATTACCGTATGCTGACAGCCCTACTTTTAATAACATTTTCGATGGCTTCAATATCGCTTTGGAATACGAGGCCTTCTTTCTCTGCACATCTCGACTCCGGATCACCCTCACCGGCTATTAAAAGCGCTCCCCAATTTTCTCCTAAAAGAGTTTAGAAGGCATGAATACTTAAAATAAATACTCTGCAAGAGTTGTGCAAAGACAAACCGTTGAGAACCAAAATTATTTTGACCGATAATCCAAGAATATAGATTCTGCGTATGACAGAAGACACCTAGGGTACAAAGTAAAATGCAGATGATTTATCTCCAAGTGATTAAGTGATATTAAACATAACCAAATTACGACCGATTACTGGCGTCAGCCGCCTCATCAGCGAATCTGGTTTTAATAATCACTCTTATGAAGCGCGTTACAGCCAGAACGAGGCAAATTAGTAACCGGCGATTAAGGCATATTAGTTAGTATGCGATATTGTCCAGTAAATTGGTTTACCGATGTTTAAATACATGATGGAAAAAAACAATGTTAAAACTTAAATTTGAAAAATAAATGATACGCTAATCTCTGCATTTAAAGCAAAAGAGAAATAAAGCAACATTCACGTGCCTTCCTAAGCACATACCTTAAAATGAAAAGCAGGCGCTAATTTCCTAGATTAAGATAAAAAAGATTAAAATAAAATGTCAGTATATTCTTACTCTACTTTCTTGGATCATTTAATACGTTTTAAAGAAAGTTTATAATAGATTTTTTTGCGTTCTGCGTGCTTGATAATTAACCACTTTAAATTTGAACGCTTTGTTTGCCTCTTTTTTGCATGACCGTGGCGGGAACTTTTATTTTTCAAAATTCATGAACATCAAATAATTTGGAATAAACAGAAATTCGAAAATTCGATCAGCTAACTATTTCCCATAGTTAGGCTATGAATATAATTTCAAGTAAATTTGTGAAAAATAAGTGTACATAATACTATTAGGCTAAATAGTACTTTTTGAATTATTTGTTAAATGTTAGTACATTATAAACTCAACAAGGCTGTCAGTGAAACTATAAGACAAAAGATTAAATAGTAGGCGTTTCGCGAAATGACTGTAGTACAATTAAATGAATATATTCATGTTGGTGTAATTTGTTGGAGAACGCAGACGATAGTAATGCTGCTACCATCGGGCCATAGATTTGCGTAACGCGCATATTAAAATGTATAAATATCATCTCAACAAAGAGATAATTAATATAACAATGACTGTTAACAGAAAGCATAAATATTGATTGATTTCTTATTGACTTAATTAGGTTTATTCACGAGGTTTAATGAACACGTTTCGCACGACTTACCTACACTCAAATTGACATATGGGAATTATGCAAGCAGTTAATGACCAGTACAAAAATATTGAGATAAACAATATGATCGAAAGCTGGCAGTTCTCAGGACACTTACCTAAAAATGGCTTGTTGCTCTCCCCGCAAGAGAAACATTTCAAAGGTAAGAATGAGTTGTAATTGCATGCGTCACAAATCTGCATATCTTGCATGCAGTTTAGAGCATGATAATCATATGAACCATCACCTATAAAAATTCACAAACAAGAAAAATGTTATTGTTAAGACAATTTTCAAAAATTAAAAAGTTAGTTGTTTGGAAGTATAACAGAGGATCCATTGTTTAAGCTAAGACTGGAAACTCTTTCGAAAGCCAACAAATTAAGAACATTTCTAAGTTCTACCTACGGTACAGGTGTTTACTGATCCTTACTTTTAGTTTTTTAATATGATTTTTCTTTTATAACTTTTATAAATTTTTTATTCACATGAGTTTGAGCAAGTGTGAGGTTGGTGCACATTAGATTCTGGCTTAAAGCCCACGTGGCAAAACAATTTTCCACCGTTCTAAGGCGGTATCCCCTGAGGTTTTCCCCATGCTCTCTTTTCCTGTTTGATTGTTAGCTTGTTGTGAGGCTGTATTTTATGAGTGTAACAATACTGATAATCATGTTTCATATTTTTTATCTTTTAAAATGTTCTTTTTTTCTTATTTGTGCGACATAAAAATCAAAATGATTATTAATTGACGTATTATTCATACATTCGCGGCCTACCAAAATATATCCAAAGGACAAGAACATAATATGTATTATGCACAAACAGAATATATTTGACTAAAAGAATGAAACATATAAATTACCGCCTAAAAACGGGAAATGTAGAATTAATTATCATTTTTTATTTTGCTTTGCGAGGCTATGACACTCCAACTTAATCCATGGAACATTGCTCCAGAAATATTCAAACTTTATAAATTTAGTCTTACCGACTTCATTTAGCATACAAATATCGCATCTTTTTTCATTGGTGGTTTTCGATCGGACAACTATTGGCTTTGAGTCGCGCAAAAGCTCCTAAAAACAAAAATGTATTATTCACAAGATACTCATGAAAATTTGTTAATTAAAACAGATGAAAAGGGAACTTGTAAAGCCAACGAACACGACAAATATGAAACTAGTGCATGCTCGGTTTGATTGAGCCTGTTTGTGGGAAGTTATGGACATGCATGCATATTACTGTCCACACCGCCTAGCTCCGGGTTGAGCGCAGCTCAATATTTACACCAATAAACAGTACAATTTTGATCCATCCCAAACATGCTAGGCATATGGCGGTGAACATGGAACTTTTATGCGGTATTATTTAGATTATTACCATTCCATAATCAGCAGGGTATTGTCCCCAGATAAAAAAATAGGGTTGCTTGCAACAAACAAGAAAACAATGGACGGAACTAAACAACATAGAACTTTGACAGGGAATCTGAGAATATAAATCCTGCATACCACCGAGAGCGCCAAGGGCAGAATTCAAAAAGCTGTATGTCCTTGGCGTGATTGACCAATATCCGAATCTATATGTTATAAAGTTTTAATGGTATATCAAAACCACTCCTCCAACCTTTATACATCTATAATTTAACGGGCAAAATAGATGTTACCGACTGACGGTTAAAGATCAAGAAAATAAGTAAACAATTCACTATGGTCAGCAAAGAAAAAAAAAATGTAATAATACTAGTATCACACCAGCATACGACATAAACCTTAATAGGGCAACAGGACTATATAAACCTCAAGATTGCGCTGGGGCAGGCTTTTCTATACTTTTATGGATGTTACACATCAAGGAGCCCTTTTTCAAAATTTGAAAAAACTACTGAACAATTTATTTTGAAAAATTTCACAAATGTATATTGTAAGCCTTTTAAGCATTTTATCTAAAAATTTAAGTGAAATATGAATTATAAGGTGACTCTCAGAAAAAGTTTAAACCTGTCAGACAGAAAATTTTGAATTTGAATTTCCCGGGAGGTGTGTCTACATGTAACTGATAAAACACTGTGTTTGTAAACAGAAGCACGTGCTTATGTTTACATTCAGCAGCAAGAAAGCATTAACAATAAGACTGAAGCTTAATATGACAGAGAGTTATAAAAATTTGGATTTTTATCCTCTGTGCTCTATGTTGCCTAAATTATTTCATTTGCATCACAAACTGCCATTTATATTAAAGTTTCCTTTCAATATTATAAATCAATCAACACATAATAGTTTTCCATAAAGAATCTACAAAAAATTAAGTTTCCCTTCTTTTTCAAAGAAAGAACAATAGCCTGGTATCAGTAAACAAACCAGATTTCTGCTACTTCAAAGGTTACAACAGGATCGCAAATTAATTTTGTGACATTATCTTTTTATGTTGTGATAATAGAAACATTCCTGGCTAAAGTTATGAATGAAATATTTAGTGGACTGCTTGTCTTTTGCAACAAATAGGAAAATATGAATTTTAATTAAAGAACACAAAAACAAGAGAGGAATGTCCAAGATAAAATAAATTCAAAGGAACCCTGAAAGGAAACAAAATCATAGAAGTTCATTATCAGTGCAAATGGAGTCTTCATTCTGTCGTCTGCTGTAATGCAGTGACTCACTCTGAACAGGCTATTTTTACTACAGTTAATTATAACTGGCAGAGAGCTTGTAGGTAAAGCCACACCAAAAAATACAGAAATAACTCCAATAAATGTGTGTTGACATAAGAAATGTGGTATCAATCACGAGCGTGTTGTCATAAGGAATATAATTTGAAAGTTTCATGAAGAAATATTAAGAAATGGCAAAGTTATAGCCAACGTTACGTTTTCGTGAGGGGCGGACAGACAGACTGAAAGACTGACGGACAAAGCGATCCATATGTATCGCCGTTTTTTTCAAAAGGTCGACACAAAAACAGAGGTAACTAAGAGCAATTAACAATATATTTACCCGCAGTTTGTTGACGACATGCTCACTGAAATCTTCAGTTGTTTTGACATTTTTGCAGGAGTCTACAATCTTGTCTAATTTTGTTCGTCTTTTAGAGTTCTGTAATATCATCAGTTTATCGATACTATAACCAAAGATATTTTGTTGTTTTGTTAATTGAATGACAAACATTGTTATATCCCTATCAAATAATATAGTTTTTTCGTTAAAGATACATTATGGCTACATGCTGAAGAAAACACAAATAAGGTTATACTATTGTATAATTTAAAGTATAACCGACGATTTTTGTTGCTTTGTTAATTGACAAATATTACCGGTATTCTATCCCTATCAAGAAATATGTTTCGTTTGTTATACGTTGTGACTGCAATCTGAAGAATACACAAGAAAGGTAATATTATCAAGACGGGTTATTAGACAAAAATAAGTATATAAAATGTTCAATAAAAGTGAAAAGAAAGGCTACCTTATAAGAATCCAGCAGAAGTATCAGAAGTATATGAATTACCAGTTTCATTGATCTAGCTGAACATGCATGTTTGTTTCTTTTGTAAAAAAGATTTCAGAATCAGAATTTGACTACTAAGTATTTGGCATTTTGTAATTTATTAAACGTTTTAATAGAAAACAAGAAATGCAGGCGTGCAAGCAGCAATACAGTCCAGTACTCTATCAATTATTATTTCATTTTTGAAATACTCTGTTAAATACCTCATCATTGAAACAGCAGACCATCAATTCCTGTATAACTGAAACAAGAAACATACTTTAAAAGCTATATGTAATAAAAAGAATTCTCATTTCTCGAAAAAACGAAAACAGTTTGTGAACTAGTTCTGGTTAATCCTTTATTCGATTTTGAAAAAAAAAATGTATTGTTGTTTTATAGTATGCAAGACGTCTTACCAAAATATGTTGCAATTAAGTTAGTCCGCATGTGTTTACTTTTTAATTGTGGCAAATTTAGATAGACTAATTTTAACCAAGGCATTTAAAATAATTTTGAAAATAATATGAAATAAATAAAACAAAATAATTATGCAGCCAATGTGTTATTATTTTTAATTAAAGTATTATCAAAAGCAGTAAAACACTCATGACATCACACGTTCTATTGCATAGCCTTAATGAATTCAAAATTGTATAGTTTATTGGTGTAAATATTTAGTTTCGTTCAACCCGCGGATAGGCGGCGTGGGCCTTTTTTGTGGGACCTATGCATTTCCATAACTGCCCATGAACAGGTTCAATTAAACCGAGTCTGCAATAGTTTCATATTTGTCGTACTCGGTGGCTTTTAAAGTTCCCTTTTCATAAAATTGAATTTGTTATTTGAGGAAAAAGGTCCGATAGCTCATTCTGGAGAGTGGGATCCCGGTTCGAGTCTCCGTCTGACTGTATCTTTGCGGAGAACTTGTTTTAATTCAACACATTTAAGTTTATTGTTTACTTCTATTTATTCAACATTTTATTTGTTTAAAACGTTATCTGGTTTATTTTTTGGACTAACGCTATACGATTTAGATGACTATTTTACGTGATTTTAATTGTCAATAATGAAAACTTATGTCCAAAAATATAAATCATAATACTAAAACGCCTGAATAACACAATTTAACATACCTTGTGCGAAATCTTTGAAGTCCTTTGTCTCGTCTATGGCGACGGAATCATTAGATTGAGGTTTAATTTGTGTATCTGTTGACTTCCCCATGAGCACAACTGATTTCATGAAGTCTGTTAAGCGAGCATTAAAATTTAAATCTAGTAATACATTTCTCGTCGAAATATCCCCATGTACCATCACAGTTTTGTCTCTACAAAGAAGGAGACATACTTTACCATTAGCCCAACGGTTTGTCAAAGTAATTTGAAGAAAATAGTATTACATTGTGTTTTTATGTTCAACTCTCCACAATAGCCAATGAACCAAAGTCAAATTCTTCTACAAAGTGTCAGGAATGCCTTTTTTTTTACAAATTTCATTACAATGTGGAATTATTATTAATATGGTAAATAACGAAAAAATAACTGAGCAACAAAGAATCTACCGGTTTCAGTTTTCTTTTGTCGCTTAAATTGAATAACTAAGCGGCAATCAGATTTTAAGATCTGGCCGTTTTCAAACTTTCTGTTTCAAAGTTTTATACATATATTTTGTTTAGTTTCGGGCAATGTTTGTTCGTATAGGATATCGCAAATATGAACGACGGCTAACTAGGTTCGGGCGATATAAAACGCCATCCTAAAACATTTTTCTGATTCAGATTCTTATTTCGATTAAATATGGTTCACGATTATCAGTAAACAGGAAATTATTTATAGTAGATCTACATAGAGGATATTTGTTTTTACCAGTGTAAGATAGAAATATATTTCACCGAGTGAGCTTCGGAATTCGTATTTTCACGAGTGGCGAAGCCACGAGTGAAAATACGTAATTCCGGAGTTCACGAGTGAAATATATTTCTATCTTTCACTGGTTAAAACAAATTTTCTTTTTATTTTATGCTTTTAGTGCAAAATTTGCGTGAATTTGACAGAAAAGTTGCAAGAATTGGCGCCAAAACCGCTTGTATATGACGTGACGTCATTACGTCAAATATTCAAATTTGAGCCCGTTTTCTAAACGTTCTCATTTGGTATGTTATGTACGTTTGGGTACCAACGTGAAAAAATCAGTGAAAATAAAAATGATATTCCACTGTTTGAAAACAGTGAAATACCACTTTTATTTCACCGGGAAAATCCTATATTTCACCGAAAAGCATAAAATAAATGTAGGTTCTAATACCAAAGCAATTATAACATGTCTTTCTCAGTTTTTTTTTCTCAAATTTCAGTATTTAAATTTGAAGGGTTTTTTTGTCACTTACAATGTTCGTCTTCCCTTAGCACTTACCCTAACGGTGTATGTAAATACTGAATTCCTAGAGCAACCTGTAAAGCTACGCGAATCCTCTGGATCTCATCAAGTCGGACAACACTGTGCGTCGTTGATTCATGTTCACGATGGTTCAATATTGAGAACAGATCGCCATTCTTGCAGTATGGAGACACAAAGTAGAAACTGAAATGATAATACGGTAAAGTGTGGTTAGAAATGACACTGTGATATTATTGTTGTTCACAACACAGTGAATGATTACCCTGATTTGATCGATATTTGAGTTTTGTCAAGAGTTTGCATAAAGACTTAAACAACACGCAGTTGTTTGAAAAACATATTAAAACTTTATTAAAAGAAACATCGATACAAACACATTTACTTAAAAACTAGGACAGAGAAATATTTTAGTTTTCCAATTATCTTTGCTGCTTCACAGAAATAAGGTAAAATAAAATGAACTTACACTCGCTCCATTTCAAAGATGGAATACGTCGGCAAAATGAATGCATGGCGGTATCTCAATGCAGATAACTTCTAAAAAGAAAAATAAACAACAAATCACTTACAATGCCACAGACATGCAAGTTTTCTGCTTAACATTCATTCATCTATGTAATAATATACCGTATGCGTAACAAATCGGCGATCTATTTACTTTGGCTTTATTTGCGGTCATTGATAAATACGTTGCAATTAAGGGTCAAATACACTCTTGCACAGTTTCCATTTAAATTTAACTTTGCACAAATTAATGTTTCAAAATGCCGTTTAATGAGACTTTGCACATATAAATGTAACTAAAGTATATTTTTGCATATGGTAACACACAGGTCTCAAAATTTGACGTTTGTGCTAAAGAGGTGTATTGGACCAGGTACAGCAATTAAACATTGTGTTTGTTGTTCAGACATTCATACTTGAATTATACTCTTTTACTCGTATAATACAAACACACTACGTGGTGATCTTTTGATCACATGACTCGCCCTGGTGTAGTTTGTCAGAATAACAAAAAGTTAACAACAGCACATTATGAGCTTCGCAAAGTACAAACACAATTATTTTGGATAAGACAAATTCTTCAACAGATTTCGCATCACTATCTTTAAGTCCAAAAAAAAAGAACAGTTCTGTCAAAGGTGATATTGACCAAAATACTCAATAAACTAATGCTACTAAAATTCTAAAGTTTTTGTCTTCCGTACAACCATGTTCTTATATCTAAAAATTAAGAGTTTGACGAAGAAAGGAAAATAAAATAAAAAATAATAGCCAACTTTACGTTGTCGTGACGATGAACAAAACAGACCTTAACATAACGGACATATCTTCTTATTCTTCCAAAGAGCGCCATAAAATGATTCATTGTTGTTGAAAAGCGGTATTTAACGGAAATAAGTTCATTAAAAAGACTCATTCTATGAAAGATCTGTAAAAAAAAAACTTATTTTGGTTTCTGTTTGGGCGTGTTCCAATGTCCTTTTAGGTTTTTAACCTGTATTTAATGAATCAATTTCGATTGCTTTACGTTTCGTACTGCCTCGAAAGTGTGCAACTGTCTCCTCTTTAATTTTTACAATCATCGAGATGTATTCAGTAAAAAAAATAAAATCAATTCAAGTACACATCACTTACTTTTTTCACATAGTCTTTTTCTGTTTTATCATCTACCTTTACTTGTGTGATGGCGAATTCCATTCCAAACCCTTCATATTTCAGGTTTTGAATCATGCGAAGTACTGAAACGAAGCATGGAAGGTAGAAACAACAAATTCTTTTGGGCTTAACAAAGATAATTTAAGATGTATTATTTTTAGGCTTTTACTCGTTTATTGAATAAATAAATTTGTTTAAGTTCATCATAATATTTGGATTTGATCAGTACCCTTTAACTATATATGAATTGACAATGAATATCTCGCAAGCTATTTAAAATTTCTTAGTTACTTGAAAACATATTTTCTTGAACTAACGATTTATATTGTAGAGGTCGGTACAAGAGTAGCAATTATGAAATAAAAGTACAGCAGCTTTTTAAAACTATTCTTTCTTTAACGTTTCGCCCTAATTGAACGTTCATCATAATTTACATAAGGATGCCATTGTCGCCTTTATCTTTAAGTGAAAGTGGTTTAACACAACCAAAATTGCAGAGCTTTCTGCAAGTTATAATCACGACACAGATCAGACAAAACTAAGTGAAATTGTGAACCACTGCTTAAATAATAGTTTCGAATTATGGTCTGAATCTGATGTCTCCGAACAACAGGGTTTTGCGAAGGTGTACCTGCAAAAACAGTATTCCCACCACTGTTCTTTGATATTTTCTCCATAACATCTGTTTCAAGCTTAACTAGTCTCCCATTGTATTTGAATACCCCTCTGTTGTCGGATCTTTTTTCCGTATCATTTTCCTGACGTTGATTTAATCCCGCTGAAAAAAAAATGTAAACAACAATATACAATGAAAACAAAGATATAACTTTGAGATTCGGTCCATTTGACAGTACTTATCGCTGCGATATGTTTGAGGTCATGTCTCTATGTACTACACCTATACATTTAATTTATTATTAAGTGATAAAGAATAATCGTTTATAAATCCATGTCTGCATTTATTAATTAATGAAGTCAGGTGCGTACCCAATATGCCTGTAAGTACATTCGTCCCATGAATTAAAAATATAAAGGGACATGAATGCAATAAAACCATTTAACTTTCGGTTATATCGTAAAGATATCCTGATAAGCTGTGAATAATCAATTTTACTATACACATAGGGAACACCCCTACAGGAATTCCTAGAGATTTAGTTGGAAGGTTGAAGTGAAGGCATTTATATTTGACTAGTAGCATTATTATTTGAGTGAAATAAAAAACTAGACCTAAGGAATAATGAAGTTTTTGTGAGTATTGCTGTGTACATTTCGTGTGTCTTGTTTTTATAGGTTGCTGCATTCGTTCCTAATTAGTTCAATATGTGTGTATTGATTCGAAAATTAGTTCAATATGTGTGTCCTGTATCGAAATGTGTTATAACATGTTTTAATAGATCTATTAATCGGACCGAGGTAATTTGGCAATGTTTACATTGGCGTGTTTACATTAGCGTTACATCATAACAATGAATTAATATTTTAATCGTTGTTTTATACATAGCGTGAAGCTCCCAATACTTGTCCCATTAGCCGAGTGGTCTAAGACGCAGTCAATATGTAATTCATTTGTAGCACGCTGTACAAGGTTGAAGGTTCGAAACTTGTTATTTTTTTAACTTTTTTTTTTTTTTTTTTTTACACAATAATTATTTCCGCGATAAAATAAATTGAAACAAAATATATAAATAAATATGAAATAACTGCGATAAAACTTAAAAAATATATATCTAAAATATTTCCCCAAACGCTGTGTGTTAGTATGAATCGAACCTGTGCCGAAAAAACAGTTAGGCCTATGCCAGCCGGACGCGTTAACCACTGTGCTATCAAGGAGGTGTGATGTACGTTTGCAAAATATTAATTTAAACGCGTAAATTTGTCTTAACCCGTGTTTACATTCTATTAATAATTGTAAACATCGCCAATTTAGCTTGGGCGACCTATATAGTTCGATTTTGACCCGTGAGCTGTGACCTTTTGGACAAGTCCATTGTTATAATCCTTAATAGGTAAGGTACGTCAATTTACAAAGGTACCGTTAATTTACTTTACTTATATGACATTAAAACCTGTTCAGAAGCAAACAGTTAGTCACGGCGAAATAGCTCAGTGGATAAAGATCTCGAGCTATGATGCAAAACATTGCAAGTTCGAATCCAATCATAGTAACTTTTATTTTTTATTTTTGCCTTTCATTTACTTTTTTAAAATATTAATCTAGTTCGCAAGATATTATTAAGTTAATTACTGGTTTATCATTATTTTTTGCAAAGCCCTTTAATTAAGTTCCTGTTCATTTTTTTTAAATATATTTTTGTTGAGCAGCTTGCCGTCCCCCTTTCACCGCTGCCCCAAAGGGGAGCTGACAGTTGTGAATCCTGACTTTCAGTAAACAATTGTAGTTAATGGAACCTTCATAACATTCTTTTCTTTTCAAAACCATTTTGAACAATGTATTGGCATCGTCCGAAAACTGTATTTTGAGTAAGCTTCGATCGCGACATCTTATCAACTTACTTGATGAAAGCTTAATCGACATTTGCTCTGTTTTATGGCATTTTTGTCGGTGTCTACATATTTGTAATGAAAAGAATGACATTTAAAAAAAAACGCTCATAGGATTCGAACTCACAACCCTTATGACACATTATCAGATATCAGAAGCGTTACTGTCACGGCTATGAAACCTTTTGTTAGATATCTTTCAATTTCAACATTATAAGATATGATAGGAAAATCTAACTTCCCTATTTTGTGGAATATTCCAAAAATCTATAAATACAAAAGTGCATTCACGGCTCAACGCGTAAAATCGGACTATAGTTATTTGGCAGATAAACACAACAATACGTTAACCCGATTAAGATTAGCTGAACATTTTTATTTCAGCACAAATGACCAGCGTAAATCAGAATCTCGCTACACTTATTTTTAACCGCTTCTCTGCCAAGGATTATATTTAATGTAATAATACAATATTTATTTTAAATTTTGATCATCTGGTATATAGTAAATATTATTGGAATATTATACCAGTATGCAATCTGTAGGTTCGTATTTGTCGAGCTAGGTATGTAAACAATGTCACGCGAGACGAGAAATTAGACTACAGATTGCATACAGATTGCATACTGGAATAATGTTCCTTTTATTATAAACCCTTATTTCACTCCCAATTAAATGAGCACTAAAGCAATAATGAACAGTGAAATTTGATAAGTAAGCAATTATATAAATCACAATTAAGCATAAATTTCTACGTCATATCTGTATCAGTTATCAAACAAATGTTTATAGGCCGGTGGCCAGTAACATGTTTGCTCCCCCTTGGGGAATTTAATAGACATGATTTTTCTGAAAGCCCGGATATTTTGCAGTTTGTTTGCATTCTGGCAAGTGGGGCATAAGGGTGTTACGGAGGTTTTAATATGTTACCCCTAAAATTTGTAGAAAAAAATACATGGATTTTAAACCTTTATTTCTGCTCTATTCCAGCTATGGTTTCATAAAACGTATATTTTTGAATAAAGATTATGTTTTCTCTTTTGATTGATGTAGTTTTCATTTCAACATTTTCGTTTGAACCTAACATATTCAGTGTGTAACATACATAACCCTAAAACGATGAAATTTAAGTCAGAAACTTACCTGTAGGATTTTTGTTGGTAAGCAAATTTAGGCAATAATACATGTTTTTGGAAAGCTGCGTGATCAAGCAACATGAAGCATGGTGTTTTTCATAAAAATCACAAAATTACACTGGCAAAAGTAAAGATTTTACCATAATCTAATATGTTACTCTATTGCTAATTCAATCATAATATTCATGTTTTGCGATGAACAAGCATAAAATATAGTGTTCAATTGAATAATTGTGCTCGATAACTGTAAGTGTTCTTGAAACTTGCATGACTTCAAATTTTCAACATATATAACAGATGTTACTCATTAAAATAAGGCTTATTTTCTTGTGTTTTTTATTTTAATGGTGTTATCTGATATCTACTTGAAGAAATTAATTATGTTTGCTCTTTGCAATTCCTGATGTTTGTTAGCCGAGTAGATTTCTAATTACATTGACAACCGTTTTAACAAATATTACTGATTGAATGAAATTTCTCTAAAACTGATATTGTTGTGCAAAGAACTGAACACATTTACAAAACTGTATCTAAACTATGAAATCATTTTAGATTAAACTATAACATAATAATAGTAATAGTGTATACTTTGTTAGGTTATGTGGTTAAATGTAAAAGTATACAAATATTAATTTAAAAAGTGTTACAAACAAAACTAATTAAAATTAATTATATGTTAACTAAATATTTAATTAGTGTTTTTAGAAAGATGACTTAGGATAAAGAAAACATATTTCAAAATCGTGTTATAGTTTGTATCTAGATTACTGTAGAGTCATTCATAAAAGATAAAGATAAATCATTTATTGACGTATACATTCAAGTACATAGTCATTCCATATCAACATCATTCATACAAATACACACTATCATGGTACATGAAAATAAGTGTAATAGCTTAATAATACAGTCAAAAAATATTCTTTGCTATCAAATCAAAATGGAGAACGAACATTACAGCATTTCATTTACAGACAAAATTTACAAAAAATGCAGTATTTTTGTTAAAGCTGTGATGAAGTTAACCTTATAGGAATTTTGTACAGAATACCCGTTTTATTTTTAATTGAAGAAATAATAGACTTAACAATGTTTAGTGCATGCTTGCTGACTTCGTTAATTCAATTGTTTACATGGCATTAAGAAGTTCATTCGGTGTTTTGTAGCAAAATGTACATATTTACATAAATTGACTAATACTAATAATAACTGATGTTACTGTTAAATAAAACATGTGAAATGAGAAAAATAAATTGTCCTAAATGGAAAATTATTTTTTCCAAGAAAGCATTAGAAATTGTTGAGAATTCCGTAAGATCTTTGTACAATGTTATTTTTCATAAAGACAAATAATTGTTTTAGAGAAATATCCTAATTTGAAAGACAACCTGTGTTATGCAGGTGATGGTAAGCTAATAAACAAACTTATGTATAATTATTTTAGGTAATATTTTTTTACTTGAGTTAAAAAATTGCTATATAATGCTCATGCTGTTTCAATGTTTTACAAATTCTACACTGAATCTTAGTATTTTAGATAAATAAACCTACTTTTTAAAACATTCCTAACATCAGATAATTTAATCAGTTAATTTTTTTAAAGATTGAATTCAGTAGCTTTTAAATTTATTATTATTTATTATAATAGTATATAATTATTATTATTTATTATTATTTAACACAGTATAATACTATTAAATGATATTTATCAAAATGTTAAGTAATCGTTTGCAGTTTCTTGTTTTTCTTTTCTTATTATTTTTGATGATTATTAAAGTAAAAGTTGGTAACATATCATAATATGACAAAAGTAATAAATATAACAATAAAATGATAAAACATTGTTAATTTTGTTTATCCTTTCTTTTCTATATTTTGTTAGAACAAATTAATGTTATCTGTCTCAATCCAGATTATCTGGACTTAGCTTTAGACTGGATGCAACAACCCATAATTAGTGTAAACGTAAGCTGTACTACAATGTTGTCACTGAGACGTTTTGATAGGTTTATTATTAATTAAAAACGATTTAAACAAGAACGACCATCTACATCATACACATTTATTTCAAGACATATTGAGCAGTACACAGATCATTAACCTCTAAAGTTTATCAATATTTAAATTATTAATACATTACTACATAATATCACCAGCATCAATACCTTAATTTCCTTTTGTAACATAATTCTTATGTATGTCTTATTTTAGTACAAGATGCATAAAGTGTAGGAAGGTTGTTACAGTACTGTGAACGTTTAATGTTACAAAATTTGCGTCTATCGTGCGTCCGTCTATCGTGTATCGTGCGTCCGTCTAACGTGCATCGTGCGTCCGTATATCGTGTATCGTGCATCAAGCGTCTTTTAATTGTATCATGCACCGTTAATAAGTTACTTGCTTCACAAATGTATATGATTTAATTTCAACCACTCATCTTATATTTTAATAGCATTTTAGTATTTTTAAATACCGGTATCTCGTATATAAATAATATGAATTGGCAGTATCGTGTATCGTGCGTCTAACTTGTATAGTGCGTCCGTCTATCGTGTATCGTGCGTCCGTGTATCGTGTATCGTGCGTTTCATTTGTAACCTTATACGTTTATAGTACTGTAACCTATATACTGCATTAAGATACTGGTTTATTAAAACAAAACTGGCACTGATTTGTTTACTGTTTTATAGCAGTAACAGTCATATTACCTCATCTTACTTATGGTTATAACAGTGGCTACGCATCAATTACGGGTAATTTTAATGGAAACGTGTATTACTTGTACTGAAAAAAATATAAAAAAATCAAATGATATAATGAATAAAACACATTTTTTACTCATAATATTCTTGATGACACACTAATAGCTTATCAAACGCAAATAATTTAATAGCTTTTTGTTACTTACTTGAATTTCATAATTTCTAAGTCAACTTTCTTTGAGAATAATTGATTAAGAATCACTTTTTCTTTTATTCCCTTTTCATCTATTTTATTTTAACTTAAAACAGAAATTCATCTTAAACGTCCCCCAGACTAACTAAGTGCAGGCTGATTTGTGTTGGTTCTTAAAATACATTATTGTCGCAATTTATCATGAAAGAATGTATGTAATTTATATCGCTATTGTGCATTTACTTAAATTGGTTAATACGTTCTTTTTGGTAACATATTTAAAATGGTGATTTATGATTGGTATTTATTTTTATTATGATATAAAGCTAACTAAGCATTAAAACTCATGAAGAAGTGTATTTAAACAAAAAACTATTACACCAAAACTTCAAATTTATTAACCATAGGCATAAGTATATGATACAACATAATACTAAAGTCACATATAACTTAAGTTAGCAATATGTTTAACAAAGTTTACCTTTCAATCAAACAATATATCTTTCAGAGTTTATTTCTTTATAATTTATTTTATTTATAAATAATTTCTTTGCTGTCTATGAGATGTTATAAATTGCATTTTTTCTGATATTTTGGTTTTTTGAATTTCCAAATATATGTATTTATTTACATACATTGAACAAGAACTGTGTCTCAATGTGACTTTATTTCGTTTAAATACTGCATTCTTATTTATATAAATAAATTAAACAAATTAAACAGAAATTACTTGCTAATGCAAGTAAGAAATGTTTCATAAAACTTTTTAACTAGCTTTTGATGTTAAGTAATGACTACTTATGGACCTTTACCTTAGGTTGCAGAAGTGTTATTGCATTAAAAATTTAAAAAAAACATCTTCCTGGTGTAATAAAAAAAGTTTATTTCAGAACCATTACAACTGCAAATTATTTCTTCATATGGGGACCATATTTTTTATATGGGGTCCATACGCCGCTGAACATGGAATGGTATTAATCTGAAAATACCTCATTGAAGGTTCCATGTTCACCGCCATATGCATACCATCGTTTGGGATGGATCAAAATTGTACTATTTAATGGTGTAATTACTGAGTTGCGCTTAACCCGGGGCTAGGCGGCGTGGGCAGTAATAAGCATTTCCATTACTGCCCATGAACAGGCTCAATCAAACCGAGCCTGCAGTATTTTCATATGAGTCGTGTTCGATGGCTTTTAAAGTTCCCTTTTCATCTATTTCAATATCACAGTAGCGTTGTTTGTGCCGTGTGGCGGCTGTAAAAAGTCTCCCCGTACATTCAATCAGTGCAGTTATAAGTTAAGTCCTTTGAAGGTCGTTAAGCACGATACTTATGTACTATGTTTATAGTACTTCTAAAATTCCTTTTGTTTTTATATTTCGGCCAGTTTGTAGATAGGTGATTTCAATATCCCAGCCAATTTAGATTTGGATATTGTCCAATCACCCCCAAAGATATACTTCCTGCTTTTTAAATTTTGCCTTAGGCGTAGTCTGTGGTATGCAGAGTTTGTATTCTAAGATCCCCTGTCAAAATTCTATTCTGTTTAGTTACGCCCATTGTTTTCTCGTTTATGGCAAACCCATTATTTTATATGGGGACCATAAGCCGCTGAACATGGAATGGTATTAATCTGAAAATACCTCATTGAAGGTTCCATGTTCACCGCCATATGCATACCCTCGTTTGGGATGGATCAAAATTGTACTATTTAATGGTGTAATAACTGAGTTGCGCTCAACCCGGGGCTAGGCGGCGTGGGCAGTAATATGCATTTCCATTACTGCCCATGAACAGGCTCAATCAAACCGAGCCTGCAGTATTTTCATATGAGTCGTGTTCGATGGCTTTCGAAGTTCCCTTTTCATCTATTTCAATATCACAGTAGCGTTGTTTGTGCCGTGTGGCGGCTGTAAAAAATCTCCCCGTACATTCAATCAGTGCTGTTATAAGTTTCGTCCTTTGAAGGTCGTTGAGCACGATACTTATGTACTATGTTTATAGTACTTCTAAAATTCCTTTTGTTTTAATATTTCGGCCAGTTTGTAGATAGGTGGTTTCAATATCCCAGCCAATTTAGATTTGGATATTGTCCAATCACCCCCAAGGATATACTTCCTGCTTTTTAAATTTTGCCTTAGGCGTAGTCTGTGGTATGCAGAGTTTGTATTCTAAGATCCCCTGTCAAAATTCTATTCTGTTTAGTTCCGCCCATTGTTTTCTCGTTTAGGGCAAACCCATTATTTTATATGGGGACCATACGCCGCTGAACATAAATGGTATTAATCTAAAAATACCTCATTGAAGGTTCCATGTTCACCGCCATATGCATACCATCGTTTGGGATGGACCAAATTGTACTATTTAATGGTGTACTTACTGAGTTGCGCTCAACCCGGAGCTAGGCGGCGTGGGCAGTAATAAGCATTCCCATTACTGCCCATGAACAGTCTCAATCAAACCGAGCCTGCAGTGTTTTCATATTAGTCGTGTTCGATGGCTTTCAAAGTTCCCTTTTCATCTATTTCATAGCATAAAATTTTCTCAAAAATTACATATTCAAATAGGCGTTACGGTAAAACGCCCCTCTCGCCAGAAAGAAAACGAATTTCAAAATGCTAAGAATGGCACAAGCTTTCAGAAAAACATACCCTTCAAAATTCCCCCATGGGGGTTTATTGGCAGCTCAAGGTCTAATTCATTTATGGCTTGTTTTCCTATTTTCTTTTCTTTCGATAACATATTTCAATATAGCGTTATGGGCTTATTGTCCTGAATTCTCATTTATCGTACTATATTTTACTTATAAGTACAAATTACTTGCTACTGCACGTAAGAAATGGTTCATATCTCTTATTTTACTGAGTTTTTATGTTAAGAAACATTACTTAATCACTATTTGAGACAAATACCTTAGG
Source organism: Corbicula japonica (assembly GCA_038501625.1). NCBI lineage: Eukaryota > Metazoa > Mollusca > Bivalvia > Venerida > Cyrenidae > Corbicula > Corbicula japonica. Next base: position 96,180 of record JAZAYU010000750.1, on the reverse strand, counting down.
TTACCGATGTTTTTTTAGAAACTACCGGAAGCTTCAAAAGTATATAATCGGAAAACGACCTGTCCGATACGGAATTATTAATCTGACGAGATGTATCAATATTGCTGATTAACGCTGAACTATGCAAAAAAAAACATTAACGGGTAAATAAGAATTGTGAGTGTGGCGATTCCTGATATGCATATTTCCATTTTTTAAGTAAGCATTCTGTAGGAATTCTATGAAATTCTTAATATTTAATCATTTTATTACTTTCCTGAATTCTTACAAGATATAAAAATATATTTGAATCAGATTGAAATACATCTTTCTTATATTGATTAGCTTGACATTAGTAATGCAAGAAAGTGCGTTATCCAACTTAATTTAGCAAAGAAGAAAACATTTTAAAACAACGTTCAAACACATTAGGGACATCGAGTGTTGCCATTGCGATTCAGAATAATATATTTCATCTTTTTTAGCATTGATTTTAATTAAGAAAGTTAAAATGCATCAAAACTTACGGAACCAAAACTTTTCCAACGGTTGTGGTTTCAGCGTAAGTTTACAATCGAGGTCAATCTCGGTTTTTTCAAACGGATGTATAATTTTCAATTCATGGTCGTCGAGGATGTAACTTGTTGGTGGACATTTCAGGAAGTACCTTATGTCTATTTTGTTTATTTTCTTCAGCTCTTCTTCCACGAATGTCTTTACTTTTCGACAAACTTCTTCATCCGGTTCACAATTAATTCTTGACAACCAGATATGAATAGCGTTATCTCGAAAATTGACATACAAAGTGTGTTCTTCCACATTGAACATACCAAATCCACAGAACAGTTGATATCTTGACGATACTTTATCGTAAACCGGTTGATACTGACTGACGAAAGACGATAAGATCTTATTGAAAACTGCGCTAGGTAGAAATCCAGTAGTAGTAGTGAAACACAACTTGCTCGTTGTCCTTTCATTGTACTTGGATACCAAAAGGTCACTCGGAACTGTTTCTTTTACGAAGCTTGGTGCAAAATAGAAGGGCTGTAACAAATGAACTAGGTTAAATATTTATTTATTTAAGTTTTGAGTTGAAATTGCATGTATCATATTCCAGGCAAAAAAAGGTAAATATAAGACGAATTCATTGTTTCATCAGCTCACTTGAGATCACTTCTATTAAAGGTGAACAGTGTGTACTTCGTAATGCATTGAAGCGGCAGAAGCTGGCTTAGAAAATGGCCCTTAAGAATACTTTCTTCCAGCAGATGCGCTAAAACTGATAAAATCCTCTTACATGTAACATGTCAAATCGACTTAGAAAGTTGTTTGGACAGTAAGGTCAGTAACTGCCAAACCCATAATGTTCTTTGACATTTTCATTATGAGTCACTATAAATGTATTGAAATTCAGTTTATGTCTCTATAAACCTCGGAAAAGCAAAGTTAATCAGCTGATGACATTTTATGCTTAAAAAACAAAACGTATAATAGTCCAAAAATGTGTCGATTTGATAAGGTGGTTGTAAATCATGGGCATCACATGGATATCGAGTATTTCGATAACATATCGTAAACCAAATCAGAAAAAATGGGATAAAGTTGTTATGCAATACGTCAAATGCTTTTTTGTACAGAATAATCAGTGTCTGGCGGATACAGTAAACTTCTGTGAGAAACAAACGCTTGAATTGATTCAATATATTTCCACTCATAAGAATGTACTTCCCGCTAAGGTAATTGGCTCATTTTATTTACACGGAGATAATAACAGAGGAAACCGGGTCCAAATGTCCTTCCTTAGAGTAGCTTCTATGTCGCCGAAACACTAATTTATGAGCATCTAAACATGATTTTTCTTTTAAAAACTTTTTTGGAACATTTTAATGGGCAGTAATGGAAATGCATATTTATACCAACGCCGCCTAGCACCGGGGTGATCACAACGCAATATTTAATACTGTTCTAATTTTGACCATGTGGTGGAAGTTAATTGTATTGGATTCATTAAAGAAAATAACCAATAAAGATAAAAAGATATTTAACTAGATGTTTTTGAGAACCTCCCCCACCTGCTCATTGACCCCTGCACGATTAACCCTGTGACCTTGACCTTTGCCCTACTGACCCCAAAATTTATATGAGTCCTCTACTCAATAAGGACATCCATGGTATGAATGTTGAAGGCTCTGGGTGATAGAACTCCTGTTATTGAGTGGAAACGGTTTTCACTCTTCAGGACCCTGTGACCTTGACCTTTAAGCTACTGACCCCCTTATCAATAGGGTTCTTTTACTCTATAATGGCTAACTACCTGTAAAGTTTAAAGTCCCTGGGTTAAAGGGTACTCGAGTTATTGAGCAGAAACGGTTTTCACGTTTCGGGTCACTGTGACCTTGACATTTGACCTACTGACCCCAAAACCAACAGGGTTCTTTTACTCAATGAGGGCTATCACCCTATGAAGCTTGAAGGCTCTGTGTCGAAGGGTTCCATGGGCGGATCTAGCGGGGGGGGGGGGGGGGTCGGGGGGGTCCGGACCCCCCCTGGAATTATCCGGACCCCCCCCCCCCCCTGAAAAATATGGTGATATTAAATTTTGTTTGTAATAACGGCTAACATTCACTTATAACGTTGGATAAATAACACATTTAAAGTCATCATTAGGGCTTGGACCCCCCCCTGGAAAAAAATCCTGGATCCGCCCTTGGGTTCTCTTGTTATTGAGCGGAAACGGTTTTCACTCTTCGGGTCACTGTGACCTTAACCTTTGACCTACTGACCCCAAAATCAATAGGGGTCTTTTACTCAATAAGCGCTATCACCCTATGAAGTTTAAAGGCTCTGGGTCAAAGGGGACTCGAGTTATTGAGCAGAAACGGTTTTCACTCTTTGGGTCACTGTGACCTTGACCTTTGACCTACTAACCCCAAAATCAATAGGGTATTTTTACTCAAAAAGGGCTATTTCCCTATGAAGTTTGAATGCTCTGGGTCAAAGGGTACTCGAGTTATTGAGCGGAAACGGTTTTCACACTTCGGGTCACTGTGACCTTGACCTTTGACCTACTGACCCCAAAATCAATAAGGGTCTTTTACGCAATCAGGGCTATCATCCTATGAAGATTGAAGGCTCTGGGTCAAAGGGTTCTCTTGTTATTGAGCGGAAACGGTTTTCACTCTTCGGGTCACTGTGACCTTGACCTTTGACCTACTGACCTCAAAATCAATAGGATTCTTCTACTCAATAACGACTATCACCCTATGAAGTTTGAAGGCTCTGGGTCAAAGGGTACTTGAGTTATTGAGCGGAAACGAAGTGTGACAGACGGACAGACAGCCAGACGGACAGACGGACAAGGCAAAAACAATATGTCTCCCCCAGAGGGGGGGGAGACATAATTATTGATTCAAACACAAAATAGTTTTTTCACAACCTCTCTTGACAGGGAAAAATGAAACTAGCATGCATTTTAAACATTTATACAATTGATGACCAATTAAAACTTTGAGTTTTGAGTAGTCAAGCCTGCTGCTGAAGTATAATAAAACTGCATTTTATGAGACTTTTTCGTTTAAAAGAATTAATTTTGAGCATGTTGTGGTGGTCCACTTTTCCGATTTACAAGACTGCATTTCCTTTTATGAACAGGCTCAATCAATCCAAGCCTGCAATATTTTCATATTTGTCGTGTTCAATGGCTTCAAAGTTCCCTCTTCATTTATTAAAACTCTGTTATCAATCAAAACATTATAAAAATGTAGTAAATTGGCCTGTTTACAGGTAATAATATTGCTGTCGAACGAAGCTACTATCACTCTGCTAATGTTCATGCATAGTAGCAATCAGTTGTATTAACTGTAGTAAATCAGTAATTAATCGAATTTCAAACGTCCCAAGCTATAAACAAGCAAAATTATTGATACATTGATTACATTTCCATTCTCAAATAGAACCATTTTTGAAAACATGTAGTTATAGGAGTCTGATCTGCATACTGTTACAGTCACAGTACAAGCATGCGATATTTTGTTAAAGTTTTCTGTCAATAATAAATGTTCAAATGATTAAAAGAATTTATGCAAGTATATAAAACTATAAGTTTAAGATATTAACCTTGTCTGATTCCGGTTTAACAAGCAGTCCAATCGCTTCTAGATACATGAGAATCTGTTCAGAATCTTGTTTTTCATAAGACTGCCCCCAAACATAATCTGAAAATGTTCAAACTGAGTAAGTTCTGACATATATTTCATCTTTGTGAAAAACGTATTCGCTGTAAACTGTTAAAATCTGTAGAATTTTTTATTTAATTAATATCAAAATCTGATATTTTCCCAGTAATTAAGATAGTTTTTCTTTTATTCAGATCGAGTGTTTTACTGGAAACTGAGACACAAAACATGTGCAACGTTAAACAAACAAGAATCGTAAATTAAAAGAAAAGAACATTCTGATGAGACAATATTTTGTATACCTATCATCGTTCTCTTGCATATTTGATTCAAGGTGCTCTGGTCTCGGTAATATCATTGAGTACCCGACCCTTTGGCTTTTCAATGCTATGAGCTATTTTGCGTGCAACATTATTTAGCTGATGGGTGGGTTGGAGTTCTTTCACCAAGACAACTTGTACTTGTTTTGTAATATGAGAACCTGTTGAGGCAAGTGTGAGGTTGGTGCACCCTACAACCTGTTTTAACATCCAGTAGCAATTTGTTTTGCCACTGTATGTTCCAAGGCGGTAACCCCAAGAGTTCTCTTTTTCTTTAATTGTTTGTGGCGTCTAATGTGATTTGACATACTTAAAAAACAAGGTCTCTTTTCCTCTCTTCTTTTAACGCTGTGTGGGGAGGCTGTGTTTTGTGTGAGTGTGGACATTCCTGATATGCATATTTCATTGTTTGTTAAAATACTTAGTATATATTAATTTCATCAAATATACCAATGAGCTCTGTTGGTAAAATTCCATATTTGTCGTAGTCAATCCATTTTTCAAATCTGATTTTGTCTTCCGTTAAGAAATCCCTTTGTGGATGTAGCCTTTTAAACGCGTCAATTAACCACTGTGGATCTAAAACCACCGTGTTTTGTAACTTCTCCACTTCACTGAAAATCACCAAAACACTTACGAGTTACCAATATAAAACATCCATGGTAAAACAGATTTTAGCAAAAGGAACAAACGTTAGAATGTCATTACAAGTGATTATTCAACAGCTTCTCAGAATTATATCCACTCAGCAAAAACTCAACATGTGACACACTGATTAATAAAATACTCGATTCAGATTTTCCAACACAAACCGATCAATTTGATGTGATCTGAACTGGGTACGAACCAATCAGGTGTCAATTTTTAGTTCGGGTATCAATTCTTACTGTAAAATTAGAGTAAAACAACTATCGAAACATTGGTTACCTGAAATGAATGATGTTTCCAATTTCATGATGAAACCTTAAAAACAACGCCATTCCTTCTTGTGTACTTATTGGATGCATCATATCTGAATTTATTTTCGTTAAGGTTTCCTTGTCAATTATCTAAAAAGTGAAGATGACCTGTTCTTTAATAATGAAGTAGAAAATTTGTTGTTAACATGGTAAAACACGGATTAAGCAAAAGATTAATAATGTACTTTGTTGATTTTTTCGGTGATAACAAAGATAGAGTAAAGGATTATTTACATATTTTGGAATTATAATTAAAAATTATAAATTATTCGAAAATTTAAATAATACAACAAACGAAATAATAACAAGAATCAACTCATACCTTCGTGCCCTTGGTTTTTTTTTTCGTCCAGCTTTCTTTGCAATTCTATCCATCTTGCCGGCATGCGCTCTCCCCAATATTTCTGTATCTTTGCAATTTCCACGATTTTTTTTCTAAGTGTTTCCAATTCGTCTTCGCTTGTTTTTGAATTTATGACAAAGTGCTCTTTTACCAAATGGGCGGATGTCCATTTGTAATTTTTGTGTTCCTTTAAACTTTCTTCCACTTTCTTCAAACTTTCTTGACATTTCTTGATGTCCTTTTTAAAATAGAAGACAAGCTTTTCAATGCCCTCAAGTTTTTAAAATTTGTAATCGTGCTTATCTTAGTATGCAGGTTTTCAATGTATTAATGTACACGTATTAATTTAACAAGAAACTGTAATCAACTCGATATTGTCCGGAAGGCATTTTTTGTTAACAGTGGCATTAACCTTGAGGCAAAAGACCATTATTTAAGATAATAGGTTGCATTATTATGAAATAACTACATTGAGAAAACCTTCATGTTTGACTGATTACAATTGTATAGAAAGTTTAAAACTTGACAAGAGCCAGTCGGAAACGACTGCAAGCTCGACTATTCGAAAAGTCAGAATTATTAAGCACATTGTAACTGGGCTTCATTTAAACTGGGGAGTGATTCAGGAGTTTATGACGCCTCCAACAAACACACATGAACAAAAGTTTCTTAATCCAAGTTAGGAAATCAATAAATTACACTTAATTTATTCTTGTAGATTTTTTTAGGGTTTACACAACCCAGCCCATAAACAAACCACTGATCCCACACCCATCAACTTACTATACCTGCCCACCTATAGTGGTGTGGCGTGGTGTAGTACAGTATGGTATGCTGGTTGCTGGTGTTGTCATTGTTGGTGTTGTTGTTGGTGGTGGTAGTGGTGGTGTTGGTGTTGTTGTTGATGTTGTTGTTGGTGGTGGTGTTGATGATGTTGGTGGTGGTGTTGGTGTTGCTGGTGTAGTAATAGTAATAGTAATAGTATAGTATAGTATAGTATAGTATAGTATAGTATAGTATAGTATAGTATAGTATAGTATAGTGTAGTGTAGTGTAGTGTAGTGTAGTGTAGTGTAGTGTAGTGTAGTGTAGTGTAGTGTAGTGTAGTGTAGTGTAGTGTAGTGTAGTGTAGTGTAGTGTAGTGTAGTAATAGTAATAGAATAGTATGGTATGGTATGGTATGGTATGGTATGGTATGGTATGGTATGGTATGGTATGGTATGGTATGGTATGGTATGGTATGGTATGGTATGGTATGGTATGGTATGGTATGGTATGGTATGGTATGGTATGGTATGGTATGGTATGGTATGGTATGGTATGGTATGGTATGGTATAGTATAGTATAGTATAGTATAGTATAGTATAGTATAGTATAGTATAGTATAGTATAGTATAGTATAGTATAGTATAGTATAGTATAGTATAGTATAGTATAGTATAGTATAGTATAGTATAGTATAGTATAGTATAGTTTAGAATAGTATAGTATAGTATAGTATAGAAATAGTATAGTATAGTATAGTACAGTACAGTACAGTACAGTTTAGTATAGTATAGTAATAGAAATAGAGTATAGTATAGTAATAGAAATAGAGTATAGTATAGTAATAGTAATAGTAATAGTAATAGTATAGTAATAGTATAGTATAGTATAGTATAGTATAGTATAGTATAGTATAGTATAGTATAGTATAGTATAGTATAGTATAGTATAGTATAGTATAGTATAGAATAGTATAGTATAGTATAGTATAGTATAGTATAGTATAGTATAGTATAGTATAGTATAGTATAGTATAGTATAGTATAGTATAGTATAGTATAGTATAGTATAGTATAGTATAGTATAGTATAGTATAGTATAGTATAGTATAGTATAGTATAGTATAGTATAGTATAGTATAGTATAGTATAGTATAGTATAGTATCGTTTAGTATGGTAATAGTATGGTAATAGTATGGTAATAGTAATAGTAATAGTAATAGTATAGTATAGTATAGTATAGTATAGTATAGTATAGTATAGTATAGTATAGTATAGTATAGTATAGTATAGTATAGTATAGTATAGTATAGTATAGTATAGTATAGTATAGTATAGTATAGTATAGTATAGTATAGTATAGTATAGTATACGCCTTTCCAATAAACAGTTTCGCAGTCCTGTACGAGTTACTTCCCGCGACAGAAAATCAATCCAAAACGAGGCTCTGCAGGATAGCTGAACGATCGGGCTAATGGCTTAAGCACATAATAGCTAACCTTATCCGCTATATTGCAGGTCTGCGTTCGTCGCCGGCGGTCAAAACATAAGTTGCTGGTCTGTTATTCTAGCCAGACTTTTTTTTGTTTACTATTTGTTAGATACATGTATTTAGATTTTTAATGATTTAAGAACATGTACCATTCTTGTTGATAGTAGGCAGTATGAAACGCAATTTGGACAAACATAAGCATTAATTTTACCAATTATGTACAACAATTTCTTCTTAATATCTTTTCTGCTGAAAATATATTTTACTGGTGTAAATGTTGCAAATTGCTAAGGCTAGTAATGCGCTATTATCCGGAAATCGTGATATGTCAACATCTGGTTACATGATCTGTAGACAAAAAAATACAATCTGAATTTGTTCATACTTACACATTTGAACAATAGAATTGTCCTAAACATTTAAGGCGTTTATTGTCAACGAATAAATAATTTGAATATTTAAAATGTTACGCATACTTCACAAGCTAATATGATTGATTCTGTCTTGAAATAAAACAGGATCGGAAATCTGATTGTTTGTTGTATAAGTATCATTCGTAGAATAAAATCCAAGGATTTAGATGCCAGCTTCCAAAAAGATGGGAATATTTATATCACAATATGGTTGCATATCCAATTTAGATTTCTTAGGTTTGACAGATTGTAATTTTGGCATAAAAGCCCAAACTCTTAATTAAACATATATAAAATGTTTTGACAAGATTTGTTTCTTATTGACGGCTTTTGTTTCTATAACGTGTCGTAATGTTGATTAAGAATCCATTTAAGTGCTAAATCAAATACATTTGCTGGCACATCCAGTAGTTAAAGGACTCCGAAATACTTAAGAATTGGGAGGTGTAGATACCTTGCAAACAGAAATTACACGATCTCTATTGGTCAATTATATCTGCCCCTTTAAGTAATTGACAGATGACCCCCATGTGCGAAACAGTTTGACATGTTTATGGCATGCCGCCTTCAAAATCAATCGCCGCCGACATAATCACAACATGATGTCAGTAGTTGAATAGACACGCTAATCCGGAAACGAGAATCAATTAAGCCGTAAAGAGAACACTGCGACTGTCTGTTAGTTCAAGTCGTTTAGTGTTTAATGCGAGGAATAATGAGTTGACACCTTCAGTCAGAAACCCGATTGTTTCATCAATTATTTTCAAAAATATCATGACGCTGATGTTTTATTACTAATTCAAAGAGAAAATACATTTTTCAAAAAATAATTTTATGATAAAAATGAAAGTTGTAGGTACATATTCCCTATTACTTTATTACAGCGCGCAATCATTTTTCCTGTAGTCACGTGACTGGACAGGGGAGGTAACCAAATAAATTCATCGAATTATTGGAAAGGCGTATGGTATGGTATGGTATGGTATGGTATGGTATGGTATGGTATGGTATGGTATGGTATGGTATGGTATGGTATGGTATGGTATGGTTTAGTATAGTATAGTATAGTATAGTATAGTATAGTATAGTATAGTATAGTATAGTATAGTATAGTATAGTATAGTATAGTATAGTATAGTATAGTATAGTATAGTATAGTATAGTATAGTATAGTATAGTATAGTATAGTATAGTATAGTATAGTATAGTATAGTATAGTATAGTATAGTATAGTATAGTATAGTATAGTATAGTATAGTATAGTATAGTATAGTATAGTATAGTATAGTATAGTATAGTATAGTATAGTATAGTATAGTATAGTATAGTATAGTATAGTATAGTATAGTATAGTATAGTATAGTATAGTATAGTATAGTATAGTATAGTATAGTATAGTATAGTATAGTATAGTATAGTATAGTATAGTATAGTATAGTATAGTATAGTATAGTATAGTATAGTATAGTATAGTATAGTATAGTATAGTATAGTATAGTATAGTATAGTATAGTATAGTATAGTATAGTATAGTATAGTATAGTATAGTATAGTATAGTATAGTATAGTATAGTATAGTATAGTATAGTATAGTATAGTATAGTATAGTATAGTATAGTATAGTATAGTATAGTATAGTATAGTATAGTATAGTATAGTATAGTATAGTATAGTATAGTATAGTATAGTATAGTATAGTATAGTATAGTATAGTATAGTATAGTATAGTATAGTATAGTATAGTATAGTATAGTATAGTATAGTATAGTATAGTATAGTATAGTATAGTATAGTATAGTATAGTATAGTATAGTATAGTATAGTATAGTATAGTATAGTATAGTATAGTATAGTATAGTATAGTATAGTATAGTATAGTATAGTATAGTATAGTATAGTATAGTATAGTATAGTATAGTATAGTATAGTATAGTATAGTATAGTATAGTATAGTATAGTATAGTATAGTATAGTATAGTATAGTATAGTATAGTATAGTATAGTATAGTATAGTATAGTATAGTATAGTATAGTATAGTATAGTATAGTATAGTATAGTATAGTATAGTATAGTATAGTATAGTATAGTATAGTATAGTATAGTATAGTATAGTATAGTATAGTATAGTATAGTATAGTATAGTATAGTATAGTATAGTATAGTATAGTATAGTATAGTATAGTATAGTATAGTATAGTATAGTATAGTATAGTATAGTATAGTATAGTATAGTATAGTATAGTATAGTATAGTATAGTATAGTATAGTATAGTATAGTATAGTATAGTATAGTATAGTATAGTATAGTATAGTATAGTATAGTATAGTATAGTATAGTATAGTATAGTATAGTATAGTATAGTATAGTATAGTATAGTATAGTATAGTATAGTATAGTATAGTATAGTATAGTATAGTATAGTATAGTATAGTATAGTATAGTATAGTATAGTATAGTATAGTATAGTATAGTATAGTATAGTATAGTATAGTATAGTATAGTATAGTATAGTATAGTATAGTATAGTATAGTATAGTATAGTATAGTATAGTATAGTATAGTATAGTATAGTATAGTATAGTATAGTATAGTATAGTATAGTATAGTATAGTATAGTATAGTATAGTATAGTATAGTATAGTATAGTATAGTATAGTATAGTATAGTATAGTATAGTATAGTATAGTATAGTATAGTATAGTATAGTATAGTATAGTATAGTATAGTATAGTATAGTATAGTATAGTATAGTATAGTATAGTATAGTATAGTATAGTATAGTATAGTATAGTATAGTATAGTATAGTATAGTATAGTATAGTATAGTATAGTATAGTATAGTATAGTATAGTATAGTATAGTATAGTATAGTATAGTATAGTATAGTATAGTATAGTATAGTATAGTATAGTCTATGCCCCCACCCACCCCACAATTACTCAACACTTTCAACCAAAATATGTTAAGTACATCTGTTGTAAACATTTTCTATAGCATTACATATGAAAAACACTAACATTGAACCTTTAACAATTATTTATAAGTCTTAATTCTAATATCAAGTGAAAAGGGCAAAAATCAAATATAAAACAGCAAGGATGAGTTATGGGCCTTTGAAAATAAACCTGATGTAAGATAAAATAAAGGTATACAAAGTTTTAAACCTTAATTTTTAAGTCTTAAAAGGGCAGTAATTTGAAAAAAGAGTTATGGTTCTTGGCATACATAGTCAGGGTCATGATGATGGATAAGTTTGAAAGCTATAGTACAAGAAGTATGAAAGTTACTAGCTTGCACGCAAACTTTAACCTGAAATTCTAAGTCAAAAAAGGGGCATAATTTGATTAAAAATGAAAGAAAGAGTTATGGTTCTTGGCATACATAGTCAGGGTCATGATGGTAAACAAGTGTCTTAAGTTTCAAAGCTATAGTACGAGAAGTATGAAAGTAACTATCTTGCACGCAAAATTTAACCTGAAATTCTAAGTCGAAAAAGGGCCATAATTTGATTAAAAATTAAAGAAAGAGTTATGGTTCTTGGCACACATAGTCAGGGTCATGATGGTAAACAAGTGTGTTAAGTTTCAAAGCTATAGTACAAGAAGTATTTAAGTAACTACCTTGCACGCAAACTTTAACCTGAAATTCTAAGTCAAAAAGGGCCGTAATTTAAACAAAATGGAAATTAGAGTTATGGTTCTTGGCATACAAACTTGAATTATGATGATGAACAAGTGTTAAAAGTTTCAAAGCTGTAGTATAAGTAGTATGGAAGTTATGGGTTTGTACAGTAGCTTGCACACAAACTTTTACCTGAAATTCTAAGTCGAAAAAGGGCCATAATTTGATTATCATGAAAGAAAGAGTTATGGATCTTGGCATAAATAGTCAGGGTCATGATGGTAAACAAGTGTCTTCAGTTTCAAAGCTATAGTAAAAGAAGTATAAAAGTAACTAGCTTGCACGCAAACTTTAACCTGAAATTTTAAGCCGAAAAAGGGCCATAATTTGTACAAAATGAAAAAAAGAGTTATGGTTCTTGGCAGACAAACTTGAATTATGATGATAAAGAAGTGTTAAAAGTTTCAAAGCTGTAGTATGAGTAGTATGGAAGTTATGGGTTTGTACAGTAGCTTGCACGCAAACTTTAACCTGAAATTCTAAGTCGAAAAAGGGGCATAATTTGATAAAAATGAAAGTTAGAGTTATGGTTCTTGGCATACACACTTGGGATATGATGATAAACAAGTGTTAAATGTTTCAAAGCTGTAGTATAAGTAGTATTGAAGTTATGAGTCTGTACAGTAGCTTGCACGCAAACTTTAACCTGAAATTCTAAGTCGAAAAATGGCCATAATTTGATCAAAATGAAAGTTAGAGTTATGGTTCTTGGCATACACACACGGGACATGATGATGAACAAGTGTGCCAAGTTTTAAAGCTGTAGTATAGGTAGTATTGAAGTTATGAGTTTGTACAGTAGCTTGCACGCAAACTTTAACCTGAAATTTTAAGTAAAAAAAGGGCCATAATTTGATAAAAATGAATGTTAGAATTATGGTTCTTGGCAAACACACTCGGGACATGATGATAAACAACTGTGCCAAGTTTAAAAGCTGTAGCTATAGTAGTTTTTAAGATATAGGTAGGTTGCACGTAAACTTTAACCAAAGCGGGACGCCGACGGCGACGCAAACGCCGACGCCCAAGTGAGTACAATAGCTCGACATATTCTTCGAATAGTCGAGCTAATAAAAAATACAGTTTTGTAGTTCCATAAGCCTTGGTGTTTTCTTTACTGACGCAAAGAAACTACAATAAAATTTTCATTATACAAGATACAACAAGGTGATTCTTTTTTGCAACTGTAAATTTACTCCGAGCTGATCAGCAAATGTTCCCACTAGTATAACGGGCGGGCATTCTAGATTTTGACTTGTGTCGTTCGCACTGGTCTTTACATTGGCATCCTCATTCTTAACTGGTGACCTTGCAACATTTCTTTCCTCTGTACTATATTCGTGAATAGAGTCCAGCCAGAAGTTTGCAAAATCTGTAAAATTAAATTATTTTCATATAAGTTTTTATTAAAAAAGTGACGATCAGACATCATAAAACTAGAAAGACAAACAAAAATACATTCAATTTGACAACAATAGTGTGCTTTTAAATTAAAAATAAAAATCGTTAAAAGATTTTTGTCCAAATGCTTCATATTATCATGTTCACTTAATTTTCGTTTGGAAATTATTAACCTGCTACGGTCAACTGTTTTTTGCCGGCGCTATCTATGTAACAGTTGTCGTGTTCTACGGTGTCACCTGGACGCTTTGATAAATCCGTCACCAGTAGATAGATTGTTCTCCAGGAGAAAAAAGCCTAGATAGAAATAGATTAACAGAACGCTTAAATTGTTATAAGAATTTAATGTTTAATGGTACAGGTATTACAGCAAAAAAGTAAAGGGAGAAAATTATAAATGCTGTATTCTTGAATAACAACGATCTTATGCAATAATAATATACGGTAACGTAACAAATAATCATTTAAAGAGCTATCAGCCAACTAGATTTAAACATTTAAAACATATGTATAACAATCTCTAGTTCTTTTACAAACAGTTACAAACAGACAAAACCCTAATTTGATCAATAAAAGTATTACATTCTCGACAAGGTTTAAAATAATTGTTTAACTGGAAAAAGACATTTGTGTGTGTGTCTTGGTTGTCTGTTGACCTTGAATAAAAACGTGGCCGATTGAAAATCGACCTTTTATAGCTTGTCAAAAAAAATAACTGATCGTTTTTTGATAAATGTAGCTGTAGGGTTGCCAGGAATTCATTAAAATACACGAACTTTATCTGGAGAAAATACCTATTTACATGTAGTTGATTTTGTTATTATATTTTTAAATCCATCATTGATATTCAAAGTACAATTGTACTTATCTTGTTGCTTAGTTGTTATACTGCCAGAAATGTGACAGTTAATTTTTATGTTACACTTTTCTTTCTAACAAGGCCATGACATTGGTACCAAAACGGGTACGAGATTATCCTAACATAACATCGGTAACCGATTAATAATAGTTATGTGCTCGTTGTAATATGTACTTGAAACTTTCTACGGATGGTAAAGTTCACAAAAAAGCAACATATGCATATCAGGAATCGCCACACTCAAAAAACACAGCCACCCCACGCAGCGAAAAAGAAGAGAGGAAGAGAGAGAGAGCGCATGTTTTATATATGTATGTCAATTCAAATAGGACGCCACAAACAATTAATAAACAAGAGAACCCTTGGGGATACCGCCTTGGAACGGTCAGTGGCAAAACAAATTGCCACTGGGGGTTTAAACCAGGTTCTAGGGTGCACCAACCTCACACTTGCCCCAACAGGTTCTCGTATCACAAAACAATTACAAATTGTCTTGGTGAAATAACTCCAACCCACCCATCAGCTCAACAATGTTGCATGCAAAAGCATACAAACATATAAACATAAGAATTTAATAGCATTGCAAAGCCAAAGGGCGGGTACTCAATGATCTTTCCGAGACCAGAGCACCTGGAGTAAAATCAGCAAGAACACGATGCCAGGGATAAAAGAAACAAATCGAGCTTTTAGGTTCTTTTAAGAAAAGATTTCCCCATAAACTTTCATAAACTCTTACACCCCTGCCACCGTCGTGCAACCAAAGAGGTAAGCATAATGATCAACTGTAGATGGGTTAATCACCAAAACAACACTTCTGTGATTTTCAAATGATAGTGCCCCACAGTGAGAAAAATAGACAAGTTTTAATGTGTTTAGGAAAAGGATTATGAGAGCAATATAAATAAGATCCAGGTTAATTACTAAGTGTATAAATATAAATAAAAAGTCAGAATGTTTATCTTGTCATCTTCGTGTTAGAATATACTGTGAGACGACAAAGGATTGTCCAATTGCAAATAACAGATTCAATGTAACATGTGAACTCTGTGTTGAAAATTGTTTCTAAAAACATATTTACTCAAGTTTGATAAACGCATAATCGCAAACTTTGAGTTTGTAATACAAACCTGATGTGTGTCATAGAAAGCATATTGTCCTGCGAAGTCCCAAATGGACACATCGGCTGTAGTTTCGTCTAAAATGTCAGGTGATTGATCAACAACATCCCACTTGTTCTATAGAAACAAACTCACACTTAATGTCTCTGATTAATTTATATACCTTACCTTAGTTCTAACTGGTTACAGTTTGCTAATTTCCTAGAATATATGCTTCTTTATATAGAATTTCGTAATTATTAATACTGCCACCCACTGTGATGGACATTCTGCATGGTTTGAAATTAGCATTTAAAGGGAGGTAATTGAAACTGATGAATAGACTGAAACTACGGAGAGAATTCCCCACACAGCACTAAACACCTGCTCTCATGATATATTAAATGTATACTAGTTAACCCCAAAGACATGCAAATGCGGAGGCAGCGAATAGCCTACCAATTAAGAGACAGAGACCGTATATACCACCAGTATCACCCCCAAAAGGGTAGTTCAAGTATCAATATATATTACTACCCACAATTATTCACATTCTGCATGGTTTGGAATTATTTAGCATATTACCATCAAGGGAGGTCCTTTGATGTAACTGAAACTGGTACCTGCACTGAAGTTAACCTACATAAGGGAAGACATTTTACAGCACTAAAGTCTTAGCAATTCACATTGATTTGATTTTATAAATTCTCTTTTTAAAGTGCAAGTATTACAGCAATACCGGATGACTTTGTGGCAATGTTATCAAACTCTCTTTGTTGAAACAGAGAGCTTCTTGCTTTAATGCAAACTACTATAACTTTAGGAAAAGATCTCAAATAATTCTCTTTGTTTGTGTAATTAAAATTTGTGGTTTTTTATCATGCAAATATTATATTTTCTCGTCTAAGCTGTACATGAAGGCTGCTGCTCAGATTCTGACATTAATTTTTTTTCTTGATAAAGCGGTTATAATTAAAAATATAGACATGCATTCTAGATTTTAAACACAAAATCATTCAATAGAATATGTAGATCTATCTCAAACTTATAACATATCTCTATATTATCTGTTTGATTTGATTTGTACCTTAAGTATGTCTTTTAACTCAATGGTTTTTGACTCTTGATCATTGTCCTTTTGGGGATTATCAAACTTCTTATCTTTGATTTCAGTTTGTTTTTCTACAGATTCATTAAGGCCAGTACGGTATTTCTTGGTAACACTATCAAAATGTGCCTCATTTTTAGATTCTCCTGTATCTGAAATAAAGGAAATCTTTATTAAACCGTGTTAATGAAATTATTTCATGTATATGATCACAACTGTAAAATAACTACTGAGAAATAATTTATAAAAAAACTACCTGAAGCAAGAAATTTCGTATCATTTAATTTCGCTCGCACGAAAGTTCGCTCTTTTGACGAAAATGACTTTTTCAAGGAAATGTAATTTTGAGCAAATTCAATTTTTGTAGAAAAATGGATTGCACAACCTGTAAATGTTCTAACCACATGTATCTGACTGAATCTACAGTTGTTGTTTTTTCTGTCCTATTTTTTTTTCAAGCGAGATAGCAATGTGTCAATAATATAACTTACAATTTGATAACTTGCCCGAGCCATTTGCTCAATAATTCACGGAACCCAATATAATGAACCGCTGTTTATCTCAATTACGCATTCAAACTACACAAAAGTGTCACTTTAATTGTTTGGCAAAAAGAATTAAAGTTAAAATTTATAAATGTGTTTTTCACCTTGTAAATCTTAAGCTGCTTGAAAATATAACGACATATGAGTAAAATGCCCAAAATATAGACACACATCTGTGTGAAACGAGAATGATTTAAACAATTGCAGCTGGATATATGTTGAAACGAAATACAATGCACTTAAATTCTGGTTTCTATACTATTTTTTTTAACCCAGTCAATATGAAAGAACGCAATCTCTTTCGTATAGTTGTCGTCATAGTTGTCGTTCCTTACACTGAGTAGAAAAAACGGCGTGAGAAGTTCATGCATCAAGTGTATAACATTTGGATAGAAGGCATGTTCGGATAGGTACTCGGAACAGCAAGTGCACGAAATTCGTACCTTTGGCACTTGATTCCTGCTTGGAGCTCAAATCAATGGTATTGTCTTTCTCTTTCTGCTCCTTCTGCTTGTCATAATCTGTTTAAAAAGGAGCATTTAAATCATAAAAGTGAACAAATTATCATGCAAACAAGAATATATATTACGATATTTTGAAAATTACTTGTAATTATCGTGTTGGATTTGTCCTACGACTATTCAAACACAAAAAAACTTATAGGAAATGTCAAGACTAAAATAAAATTAATTTAAATGAACTTTCGGGTTAGAAGTAATAATAATAATATTATTAGTAGTAAAATGATACATTATATGTACCTTGTGCACTTGATTCCTGCTTAGAATTCAAATGATTGGTATTTTCTTTCTGATATAGTTTAACGACTTTCAGCTCTCGCACATCTCTATGCTTGCCGTCATCTGTTAAAATATGGAGCATTTCAATAATAAAAGCAAACAAATTATCAAACAAACGTGAATAAATATTAAAGTGTTTGGAAAAATGTAAAGTATCGTTCTAGATTTGTCGTAAGACGTATTAAACACTAAACAATGGAGAGGATATAGCGAAAAAAACATTAAAAGAACTATCGTGTTGGAAGAAATAATACATTTGATATTAGAAGTAGCAGCTGTACTCATAGCACTATTAGTTGTTTTATTAGAAGATGAACGAGAGTCAGTTGTTACAGAAATAAAGAAAATGACCTTATTAGTCTTTAGTATTATTGTTTGAGGAGTACAGTACGTTTCAGTAGCCTTAGCTGTTAACGGTGCTTAGACTAGTTGGAAAGCAAATTATTCAAAAAAGTTAAAAACCTATAACTGGTAAGAGAGCGTTTCATTAGCAGAAGAGCAGATGTATTTAAACTAGCTTCCGTGTAGCTTAGGAAAGTAAAACTTATGCTTTACCTGTTGTCCACTGTTCATCCTTCAAATTTACTTTAACTTTACCAACGTTGACATCTATTCCTTCAGTTGGCACTCGCTCTTCGATTTTGTATGGTTCATTTAGTAACCGCTTTGCCAAAACAGTTTTTCCTACTCCAAAGTGTCCAACAATCATTAAACGAATGTTATAGACTTCTTCCTCTCCTTCCGCGAGTGCTCTTTTGTATTCATTAATTGCTTTCTTTCCCATTCTTACAATTTCCAAAGGAATTTCACCTGCAATTGCATCGTTTATTTTTTAACAATACAATAAAAGCTTGCTATTATGACTCATAGGACTGGAAAAAGTGGGGGGTGTCTTTTTTGTGGGGGGGTCTCAATATTTACGATTAAAAACACTTATTTACACTATCTGGGTCCTTAAAAACATGCTCTGAATAGTGTGGGGGGGAATGGTCTTATTATAATGTGCTGGGTTTTGAACGGGGTTCACTGCATTTCATCACAGACATGACTTTCTACTGCAAAAAAAGGTAAATTAACTAAGCCCGCACTTACGCGGGTTCCCATCTAGTTCCTTATAATAACAGTTTGTGTTGTAACATATAATAAGATTTATTTACTTTTGATTTTAAATGGGATTACAAAGATGGTTTCGGGATTCAAATAATATACTTGTGAATTTCATTGCTGCAATGAATGTTTTCATATTCTATGAAAGCAATATTTCTTTGATTGGTGCTTCTCGTTCAAGACTATTCTCTGTCTAGTCAGTAAAGAAAATTCAAGAAGTTACACCAAAATAATGAATTACTCGTTATTTTCTTACCTTGTGTTCTCCTATAATTAAGTTTGTCAATATGTTGTGATGTTTTTATGTTTAGTAGTACATTGATGTTATCTAAATTGTCTTGAAATTTCTTTAAAACATAAAAAAAAATTATTTCATGAATGTTATCATCATAGCCTTTTTTAAGAACACGTTTAAAACATACCGACTGTAACAATCAGAGGCTGACGAAGCACACAAGCTGTTATTACGTTTTCCACAGTTGTACAATCAACGTATCGGTCCTTGTTTCTGTGTGTGTCTTTTTGTATCTTGACATATTCGCCCTTTACTGTAAGAATATAAATTCGCACAATTACTCTGCAGATAAAAGGCAAAATAAATTCCTAACTTACACATGTTATAAAATATTAAGTCAAAAACAGACATATCGCCCGTTGAAAATAATATAATTGTTAATAAACACAAACATTTAACTGAGTCCAACGACCTCGGATTCGACCAAAACCTCTACTGTTTGTAAAGGTTACGTGTCAACGTAATACCGAGTTTACCCTACGTTAATTCCCTATATTTCAATTAAAACTAGAACTATTAACGAAGGTGAATAATACCCCTACATGGGTACTTGACATTGGAAAGGGCAATGCTTAAAATAAATGGCATAATGACCTTTAACCCACCATTCCGAAAGTTGAACTTGACCATTATTTTAATGTAATGTTACACATGTGTCCCAAAACTTCTTTAAATCTGTTAAATCTTTTATGTTTCAAAGTTATCATCCAGACACCATGTTAGTAACAGTGACCTTGACATTTACCCCAGCAGCCCATAACTTGACCTGTAGCTTATGACGTTAACTCTGTGTACAACAATTGTTAAAAAATATTAAGCCTTTTAGGCGTTATTGTCCTGAAATCGTTTTCTATTTTAAGTTATAGTGACCTTGATATTGACCCCATCTTTCCCAAAATCGAAATTTATATGTTTTTTATAATGTCACAATAATAGTTTAAAATGTCAAGTCTTTCGCGATTA
Organism: Corbicula japonica; assembly: GCA_038501625.1. Lineage (NCBI taxonomy): Eukaryota > Metazoa > Mollusca > Bivalvia > Venerida > Cyrenidae > Corbicula > Corbicula japonica. The sequence goes on along the minus strand of JAZAYU010000750.1, from coordinate 75,872 downwards.
TTATCGGGAATCCATGAAACTGACAGATAGACACTTTGTTGAACAACGTTGGGTCCATAACTGTAAAATTATGCGCATGACTTAATTCAGTACACCAGGCCAGGATTAACAAAGTAGCTTAAAATGTTGTAGGATTGCAATAAAGTACTCTCTAAATATTATCTATGTAAAAAATACAATCAGGCGAAATAGACTAACATAATTCCGATACTGTGATATATTATTGACACTTCATTATGAATTGTTTTCCTTTACTTTTGGCTAGATTTCGACATGCATGTAACACTTTTAAGTGTCGAAGTGAAGCTGCGTACAAAATTAGCAATTATTTAAATGCTGCAACTAAATTTGAGCTCACCTTAACATCAAACAGATATGGGCTAGGGCAATCATAAGCAATCTTGTAAAGCATACAGAAGAGTATGTATATGTTGCATAAATATGTAGAAAATATGCGCAAAACTTATGCAAATTAAAGCAAAAAAGATAACATATGCAGATCATGACTTGCCACAACCAGAAAAACATGCCACCCACGCGGCCAAAAAGAAGAGAGTAAATGAAAACATAAGTTTATAAGATAATCAATTGTCGATACCAAATCAATTAACTAAAACCATTGTGGTTACCGCCTTGGCAAGGACAAAACAGATTGAGCTCTTAGGTTCTTTTACAAGATTTCCCTATAAACCTCCATAAACTTTTAAACCCCTTGCTAAGCCTTGCAATTAAAGAGGTAATCATGACGATTTATTTTATGCGTTAATCGCCAGGCATAAAGAGCGCTGTAGATTATCCTGTTAGAAACTTTTCTTTTTGAATTTACAGATGGTTTTTACGATCAACTTTAAGAAATTAATATTGCCCTTCAATATCTTAAGTTTATTTATTTAATGTCTACAAAATCTGGCTGTGAAATATCTTGTTGGAATAGAAATTTTAAAATGAACTTTTATTTTGAATTAAATCTCGGTATAGGCAATAAATCTTGCAATTTGTTAGCTTTATTTGTGATAATCTTGTTTTAAGAGTTTTTCTGTTATGCATAGATTACGTTCATTGAACCATTGCAAGCTCTAGAAAGAGAACAAGCTGTGAGGTATAAACCACGTCAGATGTTCACCAGGAACGTCGGCGTCTAAAACAAACGCAAACTTGACTACTATAATTTATTCGCGCGGGTTTAATTTTCGCGTATTTCGCGCTACTGCAAGATCGCGAAATTTAACCCCAGCGAAATTAAACTCATTACCAGTGTTTCTTATAGGAAAACACAGTTGCGCTGTGAAGTTGTTATTTACTTTTTTGCGCGAAAATTCGTCCCCGCAAAATTAAAGGATACTACAGTACATTTAAATTAAAATCATTTCTTTTATCACATATTTTGAATGTTTTTCCATTTCAATTTTTAGGATAAAAACTGATTAGAAACAAGGAGAGAACAATTAGTACCCAATGGGATGTATATTAATTGTTTACAAAAAACAAATCTTACATAAATTTTATCCAGTAAGAAGGGTAACGACTCTGTTAGATCTTGACAAGTCCATGTATAATTATCCACGTAAAGTTATCATAAGAACCATCTCAAAAAATACACTGTGTACAAGCAATAAGGGTTTTACTTCGTTTACTCAAGTGATTAATACCTATTTAAATGTATTTTTATGGCTGTAAAACAAGATGTTAAGAGCACAGAAAAATAAGTATTCGTGCAACAACTACACTTGGTGATAAATCTTTCTGTGTATGGTGTTGTTACATTTTACGCAACTAAAACATTGTGATACTTTATCTTGTATTGGCTCAACAATATTTCTAAATGTTGTAATTTGTAAACTGTGTGCAGTAACAATATCACTCTCAGGTGAAGAAGTCAGTTATAAGTACAAAATGGGTTGATAAAAATAAGGCAACCAAAAGTAAGTTGATAGTAAATGAAATAACCTTCAGGTGCCAGAACCTTTACATGAAATGAATTTAAAATAAAATCAAGTAAGGTAACCTTAAATCTAAAGTTATAAAAAAAGATTTTTCAAGACAAACAAGATGCAACATGTACGTTTTTTTTTTAATTCTAATACATGTCCAGGCGTTTAATGTCACTGTTCTTTATAGAAATATCCAACTTGCCAAACATGTAAACCATTTCTGTCAGAATCACGACCTGAGCAAGTAAGTGTGTAAACTTTCATGTCAATATTCTTTGTGAAAATATTCAACTGGCCGAAACAGGTCTATCAGACGGACCCACGTATAGACGGGCGTTCAATAACTAGATGTCGGATGCCTAAAACGATTTTACTTACAGTTAAATAACATCTTTATTTCATTTTGCAAATCCTCCATCTGTTGACATAAATTTACACTCAAGCTCTTTCTATCTTTGCCATAGGTAAATTCGACATCTACATCCTCGGCAGTATCATACGCTATCTTAAAATCATCCGACTGTATTGGTCCGGAGAAAAACATGACAGGCTTCCGGTCATCCACTTTCATACACTCGTTTGTGTACTCTTGTAAGGTAGTTGCAGTTATGTAATCATCACTTGCCGACTTCTTTGTATCCTTGTTCTTACAATGCCACGCCTTCAATCCTTCAATTAGATGTTTTGTGAAAATACTTGCCTGGTTCTTAACCAAAGCAGTTTTGTTCGATTCACAAGCATTTAGCTGTATTGCTTTAATTTTGTCCTTTTTGTCCACTTTAATTTGAGTTGGAAAACAACGGTCCATGAAAAGAATTACTTTTTGTATTTTGCCAGTTTTCTCATCCTGTTCGAACAACTTTTGAAATTCTGTAGTGGGTAGAAGTTCCTTTTCAGATCCAAGCTGAAAAGAGTTGTTTTCTTTCCCTTTGACTATTGTTTTGCCATGACAGGAGAAATAGACTACCAACGTGTGACTACTGCTTTCTTTGATCTCTTTCATAGCCATTTCAATTCGCGGTAGAAGCTCCTCAGCAGTGCCCGGTTTTTCTGGTATTATAACATGGACATTTTCCTTGCTGGAATAATAAAGTTGTCAAAATGAACGAGACTATCAGAGTATTGAACGAAATACCCCTTCCGGTTTTCAATCTATAAATAATTTGTGCAAGATAGATAATGAATTTTCAAAGTAAATGGCTTAACCTTTGACCTGTGGCAGAAATGGAATGGTGTGCAGTAATACTGTAAGAAACAGTCCGTTGACCCTAGAACTAATGTACACATTAACAGTTCGTGCATATTTTTCATATTGTTTTTTTTAATGTATACCAAGCTTCGCGAAAAAAGTCGGATGTCGAGTTCTTCTCAAGTAATTAAAGTATTAAGTTTGATAATTTAGTTAAGTGACAGTAGCCTATCCTAAGACCAGGTGAAAAAAGTCGCGCATTTTCTTTTATTGCCATATAAAGATTAACCAAGATTCATGAAATTGACCATGTTTCTCGAAAACATCTCTAGTACTTCTCGAGTTACTCAAGTATTAGGTTTTGTCTTAATAAAGTAATAGTAAATGATAGTGTCTCTAGCTGGGAGCGAACCCGCACCGTCACGGCGACAGCGCCTAGCCATGCAATTCCTGCGACTTAACCAACTGAGCTAACCGGGACAACGCCAAAAAACGTTGATTTGATAGCCCTGATATACCTAACCATCGCTGGATAAAAGATGTAATAGATCGTGTATAAATTCCAAATTGCCATCTATATTTATATCAAGTTTACTATTTGAGTTATTGCAGAATCCAGTTTTTGCAGACAGACGGACAGACAGACGGTAAACCTCAATTCCCTTCTGGTATTCACCGATAGTGGTATTAAAAAGTAAGAAAAAACATCATTCAATTTTTTTTCCTATTATTAATAAGAATATGAAATTGTGTTCGCTTTAGGAAGATTCAGAGCTGTTTCACCATTATTCGAACGAATACAGCCAATAAAGTAAACAAGAGTACAAAATGTCCATTGGATGTAAGATAATGAGCTTTAATTGCAAAGCTTTACCCTTGGTAGGGGCCATTTCTGATCACAATAGACCCTGTTCATACATGAAATATGGTGGTAAACAAGTGAAATCTAAAATTAAAATATTACATTGCAATCAAAATGTCAAATAAAATTATCAAACTTCGTATGAAAATCATGAAGTCTAGTTACATTCATTTTCGTCAATACTTGATTTCAGTATTGTTTATCGGCTACATTTGAAAACAGAAAAATTAATTTTCAGCAAAGATGACATGCAACTTTGGTACCTTATGCCCATAATAAGCGGCGTTTTAGAAGTTACTACTTTCTTCATGTTTTCAACGTCAAGCTTGAATGCTTCAGCTATTGTTGGATCTGAAGTGTCGTTTCCTGCAACTAACAAAGCCGCCCAGTCTTTTCCTAAAGAAATATAGAAATGTATTCTACATAAGTCATACAAATAATAGCGAGTAAGGAGTTTGAATTGGGTTTCAATCTTGAAATAAAATTTGAAAAAAAAAGAAAATTTATCTTTTTGATGAACGCGGGGACCTAACATCCACACATGTCCAACATATGACGAAAATTGTAATTATTTGTTTCGCAAAAGTATAGTACTTGACTAAACAACTGGGAATAAGTATGGTATTACGAATCTTTTTATAATAATGGTATAAAGTAATGTGAAACCGGACCAAAGTTTGATCGAAAAAAAGTTAGTAATGGTCCTTGGCATACAAACTCGGGATATGATGATCAACAATTTCCAATTCTGAAAGCTGTAAGTACTTTGTTGTATTTAATGAGGTCGCACGCAAATTTGTGCTTGTTAATTCATACGAGAACCTATTGGGACAAGTGTGAGGTTGGTGAACCCTAAAACCCTAGGGGCAAATGTTTTGCCACTGACCGTTCCAAGACGGTAACCCCTCCGGTACGCAATTTTGTTTACTGTTTGTGGTGTCTGTTTTGTTTAACTCTCTTTCTATTCTTCTTAGCTGTGTGTTGAAGCTGTGTTTTCTAAATGTGGCAATTCCTGATATGCACAATTCACTTTTTTACACAAACACGCGACTAAGACAACAAGGTGAGTAGAATAGCCCAACATATTATTCTAATAATTGAAATTCAAAAACAAATGAAGAATAGGACATGTATTTAGGGAAATAGGGAAACTTTCTATCAATAACAGGAAGATAAAAAGTCTGATACGGTCCAATTTTAATAAGTAGGCCAGGCAACAAAAAACACACGTTTTACAGATAGCTATTTTTTGTTGTCAACATCAGTTACAGTAACTGCAGTTTATGCAGTGGCGGGTTTAATGGCTGTTGCTTGGAATGCAACCTTGTTTTATTGTACTAAGCTGATGATTTTTCAATATTTTAAATTTTGTTATCAACTTTTTAAAGAAATAAAACGATTTGTGTCAGAATGTTGAGAGAAATTTCCATTTGCGTAACTATTTCACACTTTATCATGTTTAAAACGTGTGCAAATTAAACTAAAAAAACCATTGAAATAAAATTATAACAAGAGTTTGGAGGTTTTTTTTAGCTAGAACACCATTTAAATTCACCTATTACGGGTTTTAATGTTTCTCCACATCCATAGCACTTCACTGGGAAAAGAATGGACCGTTTCTCGCATGGAACACAGAGGCCGAACGCCTCTTTGCAGTTTGGCGTATGCATCATCTCCGCGGCTTTAGATGCTGTAAATTTATTCATAAATAAAACTGCAACACCTTTTCTAAGACAAATTAATTTGTTGAGAATATTAATGCTAGATATTGTTGTTATCAAAATCGAAACATTTCAATAAAGTTAATTTGCTTGATATTGTTGATTTGATTAGTGTATAGCTGAGTCGGAGAAAATTTTCCCCAGGCACTTGTGCTTTTGGGTTCATAAAGAACCTACGAAGTCAGGTATGTATATTCATGCTCCTATGAACCAGGTTTAATCTACCTCGTGGCATAAGGTTTTCAACTAACCGTTCTAAGGTTCATTATCGTTATTTGTTTGTGCTAACTTTCAAACAAGAACAACAGAAAATTCAACATATATAACCTTGCTTTTGTTTCCTCTATTCTTTTTCACTTTTGGAAGGCTCGGTTTTCTGAATGTGTCTATTCCTTCTAATAAACAATTATTTTACTCAAACGATGATTGTCACATTGCCAGATCTAACGATTATTTTTACAATATCTTTTTGAAATTTGAGTTCATGGATTGACTACATTAGGTTTTATCATTTAGTGCATGGATAAATTTTCGAAAATATCGCCTACTTCTTATACATGTGCATTATCATTTGATAGGCTCGGTAGCTTGGTTGATAAATATCGAGCAGTTTACTTCATTCACAGAACAAATATTTTGAGTAAATTTAGTGAACACCTGAACAGAAATTTCTACTGAATTAACAAGTAACTGTTTATTAAAGACAGCATGCAAATCGGTCTAAAATGATCACTTTATTTTTTTTATCTAAAACAGACACTAATACCAACTTGCAGGATTTATCATGCACTGTGCACATTGTGGAGTAACACCTTTTTCTGGAACCCATACAGCTGGATCAAAAATGGACTGAAAATGAACTCTTCCGGATATAACATACAATTACAGGTATTTCAACGGATGCATATTCTTGCATTTTGATACAAGCAAACTTGAATTTTGCCCATACTGTGTCTATTACATTTTAAATATAATACTTATTTGACCCATAAAAGTAAAATGAAGTTTGTGATTTTATAAGTTTAAAAGATAACCCTTGAAAATTCTTAACAGGTGTCAGATGACCCCTATATTTTAAGTTTTTGAAATCTCTTAACTAACGATGCTTATTATGGACTTATTATAATAATTCGTTTAGAAAATTGCCTCAGTTTGATTTAATTATGTTTATGTAAACGTTCCTTCAAACTCTATACATTTTCTTCTCTACACAAACAACAACATACAACAAAAAATATAATTGTTTTGCAAGCATTAGATGAATTGTGGAAGATGTACCAGACGTTTTAAAGTCGCAAACCTAAATTTCACTTACTTGTACTTTCTCTACTACATCCCTCTGAAACGAAAACGTAGATTGTGGCTGTAAACAACTTTCCGCGATCTTATTTAGAACGACATGGGTGTCGTATTCTTCTGGCCAAACGTTCTGTAGAATTACAAAATATAAATATTGATAGATCCTTAATAATTGTATACTTATATTAAACAGACACAGAAAAGTAACATCACTTGAAAGCTTTAAATACTGCCACAGGTCGAAGCGGGTATTACTATATGTAATGAAAGATTTAAGTATACATAATTCAAAGATTTACATTGTAACATGTAAGGATCAACCCACCTTTTCAGTGAAGAAGATTGAATGAATTGAAAGGTAAAATATCAAATATTAGAATACTGTGGAAACATATATTCATGAACAAAAAGTTTCGTGGTTTTCTTTCAGACACCATTCTTTGGCGCTAATTTTCTTGGAAATTGATTTTCTAAACTACGTTTATTTTTACATATTAATTTCGATATGGTTTGAAATTTGTGAAACAACGTGTCTACGAAATCAACAAAAAATTTAACCACTAAGTTTAATGATTTTACAGTACACAAAGCTCAATGGCGGAGAATCTAGGGGTCATGTGCATAACAATAATCACGACGAACACTTAACAGTGACAAAAGCTCGTTCATTATTATTACAAACTAGATTGTTGTGTTCCGCGGAACACATGTGCCGCCTGCATGGAAAAAGTTGAAATGTGGGCCTATCTTTTTAAATATATAATAAAAATATTTTAAGTTGATTTCAATACTACACCACAGGACACATGTATCATCTAAATTGCATTTAAAAGGGGAATAACTAAAAAATGGTGAAACCTGAGTTATCATCTTCAAAAATTTGGTTGTAAATGCAGATGTGTTATTCAAAGTATTAAGTGAATTAATTGAACAAGTACTTTTCATTTTAGAGACAACACTAAGTTTCGTGTTTAAGTTGCATTTGAAAGGGACATAACTCATAAAATATTGAAACTGGAGTTATCATTCTTGTCGTCACATATGGCCTTGTTCATGCTGGTGTTATATTCCAAGTATGAAGTGAATAGGACAAGTATTTTCAAAGTTATAGGCAACATTAAGTTTCAGGTTAAAGTTGCATTTGAAAGGGGCATAACTCAAAAAATATTGAAACTGAAGTTATCATTCTTGTTGTCACAGATGACATCGTTCATGCTGGTGTTATATTTCAAGTATGAAGTGAAAAGGTGAAGTACTTTCAAAGTTATAGGCAACATTAAGTTTCAGGTTTAAGTTGCATTAGATAGTGGCATAACTAAAAAAATATTGAAACTGGATTATAATTCTTGTCATCACAGATGGCATTGTTCGTGCCGATGATATATTCTAAGTATGAAGTGAATAGCACAAGTACTTTCAAAGTTATAGGGAACATTAAGTTTCAGTTTAAAGTTGGGGGACTACCGGACGACGGCACCGACGAAGACGACGACGACAATAGGATCCCTATGTGTCTACCTGCTATCGCAGGCGACACAAAAATCCGTGTTTGCTCAACAGCCAAAGCTCTCCCCTTTGTCCAAATGCGTTTCCAGGTTTAAGTATTTAACATAATGGTACAACATGAAGCCTTACATATTTATATGTGCCATAATAAAATACATAATAAATAACCTGATCCAAGTTTTCAATGACATCTTTTAAGTTCATCTTCTTTAGGAATAAATTTGTCTCTTTCTTTCCCTCAGGCGGTAACCCTGTCAGCAGCTCACGGATTACTGAAATCCAGGTATTGAGTTAAGAGATTTGTTTTTAATAAATAATGTAAAAAGATCCCGTTCTCTCGAAAAAGGATGTTTTCCTGTCCGACTCTCAAGAATAACTGAAATCCAGAAATTAAGAGATTTATATTTAATAAATTATGCAATCGTGAAAAGTATTTAAGTGACTCTTTTAATAAATAATGGAATACGATACCCCTACTCGGATAATAATATTTTTCCAGGGCATTATTGTTTGAGCCAAACCCTAAAATATAAAATTACTTCCGACAAATAATCCGACGATTCTAATAAAAATGGTATTGCCCCTACTGGGGAGCGAATCCGTACGGCGACAGCACCTAGCGATAGCAGTCCAACTACGATACCAACTGAAATAGCCGGGACTACCCCAAAAAACGGTTGATTGGATAACCATGATAAACGTAATCATCACTGCATTACATCGGTAATCGCTTAATTATTTAAGATATTGAGGTGTGTACAACTCTATTGTATTTATCAAAATTACTAATGACACTGCAATGTTCGTAAACTCTTTATTGTATCTGTCAACACCTACCAACACCGAAACTGAAATAGTCCCAGAATTCAGTGGCTTCCTTCCCAGTTCCTACATCAGGATGCGTATAGTCTATTCTCTTCGAAATGGTATTTGTATCGTCTCCTTTGTCTCGAGCAAGGCCAAAGTCTATCAAGCGGGCATTTTTTCTTCCATCTAGTATAATGTTGTCCGAGCAGATATCCTTGTGAATTATCACATCCCTTAAACAAAAAAAAACAACAAGAAAACTGGACGAAATTCCTGTTCTGACCTTAACTCCAGAAGTGTTTTAAAAGACATCGTTTGCCTTATAAAACAAACAAACGCCGCTTAAATACTTGCATCTTCGACTTCACTTCATTAAAAAGTAAAAATGAAGTTAAGTTAATGTTACGAGTAAGAGTGTGAAGTCCATAAATAAGAAATATTACTGATAGAAAATAAGTACAACGAACTGTTACATGTATCAAAACAAAAAACAACATTAACATAAAAATAAATAAATATATCCAAAATTTTCTTTCAATACTTAGCGTTGTTCTCCCCCAAAAATATAGAAACATTAAATACTTAGGAAGTAGATTTCGTTGGGATGAATTTTCGTACAGAAGCCAAAACTAAATGATACACGAAAATTATTACACGAAACTTCTAATCATCAATAAAAGGCTATTTTTGGAAACATGATCAATTAATGAAAGTATATACACAATATATGCATGTACTTAACAATATACATAAACCACTTACTTAACACCCTTAACACATGTGTGTAGATGCTGTATTCCCAATGCAATCTGCAGCACTATTCGTATTCTTTGAACCTGATTCAAAGGAACTTTATTCGTATGAAGCACGTTATACAGGTCACCTTGCTCACAGAATGGCGAAATTAAGTAGAATCTAAAACAAAAATAACATATGTTAGCATTACCGCTATTCTAAAACAGATAAATGTTTGCAAAAAAAACAACTTAAGCTATTAAGCATTCGCGGTTTTCTCCGGAAAAAAAGACGTCTTGATCAAACAGTTAAACATACAGGCCAAGTGTTGCAAAACTGACAACCAAAACAAAAAAAAGTTTGCAAAAAGAGCTGCCACACGTACTTTGTTAAACTACCAAGATATATTTTACCAGCTGTAGGTCTATTTCATCGACGGATAATGGTATGAGGCGTTGTCTGTTATAATTTATCTGTCATACTCATCACATAAGAACCAAACATTATTGTTTCTTTAAGTTTTCCCCAAACAAAAAACTACATTAGAAACTTTGTTGGAAGACATTTTACTATTATATATTACTTAGGCATTTTTGCAAAAACTTAAAGAAATGTTATAGCTATTCCAGAAAACAAGATACTTGCGAAATGTTATGTACAAGATTAGAGCAACTTCGTTGTATTACTATAAAAAAAATTGGCATTGACATTTCACCAAACAAGAAATGATAAGGATGCAAGAGTTTACATAATAAGGACAATATATGCCTAATGGTATCACTAACGTTGCAAATGGCAAAAACTGGCTAAATTTTCAGAAGTGAATTTTGGGAAAAATACTCATTGCCACCTTGATTTTAGTGAAGAAATGTTTTTATCTAAGAATGTACTTATGTTTGCAAGCTCATTTAAGTCTATTTCATGTTCTAATATGGCCAGAGAAAAAATATTATAGATTCTTATCCCCAACCACCCCTGTCCAAAACCACCCGCCCCCAAAAAAAAATTATTGGTAAAAAAAATTAAAACATATTCGGTTCCGTACAGAACAGGTTTTAGAACATCCCGAAATACCTTCTTTAGGTATTTCGTTAATAAAAAACAAAAATTAAAAAGTTCCCAACCGCTCCTTTTTTCCCAAAATCCGGATGAAAATCTAATAATATATTTTCTCTGGCCAAATCAAGCACATACTAAAACAAAAGAAAAAAACATTTGCAGGAAAACTCTAAAAATCATTTACAATATACTAAAACATCTCATATGAAATAAGTGTATGCAATGTTAGTGACTCCTTAAGTCAGTTTATTTCTTCGGTCCAATAAACCCCAATTAAAATGCGAATGTACAGATCAACAAAAGTAAATGGGAGTTTAAATGCATTTAAAGAGTACTAAAAACAATGAATGTCTTTCCTTATACACTTACGTGTTCCTTCCTTCATCGACTTCACGAATAACTGCTATCAGCGGTAACAGGAAGGGATGAAGCACTTTAGAAACGTTCATTTCCTGAAATTTTGTATAAAATTTAATATATCAGATCACTGTTTGCATTTCGTATTTTTGCAGTCATAATTTTATAATAAATGTTCTTAAAATTTGATTAAGAAGCCGCATTGTTTTGAATATGAAATAAGTGACGAATGCTAATCAGGAATTGGAACATCCAGAAAACACAACCTCCAAAAACAACCAATAGTACAGAAGGATAAAAAGACATAAGTGTTTACCATGATGTATTTTAATAAGGACGCCACAAACAATTAATGAAAAGTATTTTTAGAGGTTACCAAGACACGTTACGGTCAGTGGCAAAGCCGACGGGTTATAAGCTTGTATAACACCCTGGCTAACCTGGTACGCTTCGCGAACGGCACTACGCCGCGATCACGGCATATGCAACGCTTTTAACCGACATAACCGGTGTCAATGTAGGAGATTGTGTGGGGTAAGTTAAGAAAACCGCAGAGTTTTCGGTTAGATATTTAAAAAGTGCTCAAACCCATAGGCCTATACGGCTGTCGAGAAAAATGAAATGTTGTACATTATGCTGTAATCACTTTAATCTGTGTACCAAGTGCATGATATGCAGGATCATTTTTCACCAAAGGTTTAAGGTCAGGTACACATAAATAAGAAACTAGACTGTGTCCACAAGACACTGATGCCCCCACTGCTGCAATAACATTTGTTACAAAATTGTGTACCAGGTATTAACAACATGTGGTGATCATGATTAGTAAATGAGGAGTAAGTGCCACAAACTTTAATAACTAAAATAAACAAAAGGCCATAACTATGGTGAAAATTGTTGCAAGACAATGTCCTTTACAACAATCTTCACATCATGTCTAATCATCTGTGCAAGTTTGAAAGAAATCAGCCAAATAGAAAATGTGAGGTTGATGACACAAAATTGTGTATGTGAAATAAACAAAGGGCCATAACTGTGGTAAAAATGGCAGCAGAAAAAATCTGTTTTTATGATCATCCACCCAGCCATCTTGATCATGTGTGTAAGTTAGAAAGAAATTTGTCCAAAAGTAAATGAGGAGTTGATGCCACAAGATATTATTATTGAAAAAAGGGCCATAACTCTGGTAAAAATAGTCGCAGGAAAAAATCCTTTCTTCACGATCATCTACACATACTGCTTCATCATCTGTGCATGTTTGCAAGGAATCTGCCCTGTAGTTTAGGAGGAGTTGATGCCACAAGATTTAATTACTGAAATTAACAAATGGCCATAACTCTGATAAAAATGGTCGCAGGAAGAAAATCCTTTCTTTACGATTATCTACACACCCTGCTTCATCACATGTGCAAGTTCGCAAGAAATCTGCCTTATAGTTTTGGAGGAGTTGACGCCACAATATTTAATTAATGAATATAACAAAGGGCCATAACTCTGGTAAAAATGGTCGCATGAAGAAATCCTTTCTTCACGATTATCTACACATCCTGCTTCATCATCTGTGCAAGTTTGCAAGAAATCTGCTTTGTAGTATAGTAGGAGTTGACGCCACAAGATTTTATAACTGAAACTAACAAAGGGCCATAAATCTGGTAAAAATGGTCGCAGGAAAAAATCCTTTCTTTACGATCATCTACACATCCTGCTTGATCATCAGTGCAAGTTTGAAAGAAATCCGCCTTATAGTTTAGGAGGAGTTGATGCCACAAGATTTGGGGACGGACGGACGAGTGCAACTCTATATGCCTCCCACTTTGTGGGGGCATAAAAAATACTTTTATAACTTAAAAAGAAGTCAAGATCATTCATTTAAATGGCAATATGAAAATTATGCACGGCCTTTTATTTTCACCAATGGTCTACGGTAGATGTCTGTTATTAAAATAGAGAAAACTTAATATTTCAATAACTCATAAAGTAAAGTGAACAAGATACAGTGATGACACATGGTATACATATTTGATGTAAAGTGGTTACAGTATTATGTACCTTTTTTCATTTTTAACCACAGGCCAAAGGCTATATTTATTCAGTTATTTAAAATAAACATAAACTGTCTTTCACAAATTATAAATTGGGGTTTCACCCCTGTTTTGCGTGCAATACTCTGATGTGGGGAGGCTGTTCTTTCTGAATGTGGCGATTCCTGATTTGCATATTTCACCCTTTTTTGTTCAGAGTTGGATTAAACATTTTCAAAAGAAAGGGGTACGCTTAAAAGTATATTTTAATACCAGCATCGCATAAAATGCCGTGATACGCAGCATAGCAAAAATCAAGTGCCCGTGTACGGTGCGTGGCCTCTCATTTTTTGCAAGAAGCAGGTAAAATATAGATAAAACACACTCAAATTTTACGCTGCAGTGTCCTCCAGCGCAAAACATATTTTATGCATTGAATTTCATAATTCTTCACTAGACTTCAGTTTAGATCTAGAAAACTACGTTTGAACAGGAAATTTACAACTTTTGCAGCACAGCACAGAGAGGTCCATTTTCACGAATGATTGAGCAAACTTCTGAATTCTGGACAAAGAGAAGACAAGAATCATAAATAGCCATGATTTGACAGCCGTATAGGCCTATTGGTTTGAGTATTTTTTAAATATCTAACCAAAAACTCGGCGATTTTCCAACCTTACCCCACACAATCTCCTACATTGACAAATGTTATGCTGGTTAAAAGCGTTGCATATGCCGTGATCGCGGCGTAGTGCCGTTCGCGAAGCGTACCAGGTTAGCCAGGGTGTATAAGTCGCGCCGGTTTCGCAGTGTTTATAAGTGAAACATGTTCTTTGTTTAATCAGGAAACATCAAAGGCGGAAACGTTTCAAGTTAATTGTATCATTACCATGTCTCTTGTGGCGATTCCTGATATTCATATTTCACCCTTTCGATAGTTTTGGCAAACCATTTTTTTATAATCGAGACATCCGAAGGTAACAGGCAATATTCTAGAAGAGTCGGAACTAGTTGTTTACAAAAACTCATAAACATGTCTTTGATAATCAATCAATGCAAATGGTAATACAATAATTATTGCATTCTGTAAAGTTCAAAGATAACGTAATTTATAATCGATATTTCGGAGTATATAGAGAGGAGTAGGAACAGTTGTTTACAAAAAAGGCAATATTGTAGAGGAGTAAGAACTGTTGTTTGTTTACAAATTCTTAAAAACCTTTCTAGAATAATGCAATATAAATCAATGCAAACGGTACTGTAAAAATTGTTGCACTCTGTAAACAGGTTAAGTTCTAACCTTCTTCACAGTGTTTAGAATATCGTCCAACTGTTTATCTTGGTGTATTTTCTTTACTGCTACTGTTATTCCACATCTATTTTTCAATCCGTCACCTAAAAATTATGTCAATTGATGAAATCTGTAATTGTATGACCAAAGTGGTAAATTGTGCTTCAAACCCACGTTTCTCGAAAGAGTACTTAAAACAAATTGTTGACTTATTAGAACCTAGATCACCGCTCAGTAACCCACACTCCTCCAAAGGTAGCTATGCACGAAAGCTTCTTGTTTTAATTTACAATAAAAGGTAAACAATCCAGACAAATAAACAGCAGCAAATGCTGAATTTATGGAAGTTTGTGGGGGTAAAATTTTACTTGGCAATCTATATGCTCGCAATTTCGGTAAGCAAGTGCTTACAGTCTTGAGTTTTTGCATCATCAAAGTCAAACTTGAGTCATTATTTTTTAACGAACGTGGTATTAAAACATAAAATTTGCACTTAAAACTCTGTAAAGAAATTTTAATAAAATAAAGTATGTTTACCCACATTATGGTATTATGGAAATTCAACTCAAAGTACTCAAAAGAAATTTGATTCCAAAATAGTCAGGGGTTTTATAGACAAAGTTAGTTTCAAATAAATTTGATTCGCGTCTTAAAAACACACGATGTAATACTTCAACAAAAATACATACATATAACTTCTTGTTTAGCTTTTGCGAACAACGACTTGCCATGGCTAGGGGTGTATTTTGTATAAGATTAAATAAAATCGATTACTTTTGAACAGCTTCCCAAAGGAACCCTCTGCGAAGCACTGTTTCTCATCAACGCAGTCTTCTACTATCTGGACACTTTCTTCTTCCGATATTCGAGTAAGTCGGCTACCGTAGAGTCTGATATCATCGCTTGCCACTGCTGTAGAAATATTTGCAAACTATCACTCTTACCAAACAAGCATAAATTTTTAAAGTCGTGTTATATCAAACATTTATAAATAAAAACGATAAAATTAAAACTAACTCGATATTTGGGTCCTTAATACTTCAAAAATCGCCTTTCTATCAAGTAAAAATACCGGACTAATTTTACGTATCTGTTCATTGCAAGCAAGTAATGTAACTTGTTATCAACATTTATTCAAATTTTAAAATGACGTCGCCAGTAAACTCAAACATTTACCTGATTCTTTGTCTATTATCCTCTTGTACATGTCTTTATAGGTGTCGTTGTTGATGTCTTTCACCAAATTCACGACATTATTGAAAGATGTCATGAACAAATCTGGGAGTGACCTGCACTTCAGGAGAATGATTCTCTGCTTTGCTCTGCTCTTCCAAACAGATGCCATGAAGAGGGCAACAAAGAATTCTTCGATCGCTTTGTGTTGGAAGGTGACTATTTCGCGACGTTCTGAAATAATACTGCTGTCTTTGGTTAGAGAAAGTATTCCTGTCTCTGCAAAGAATTCTAATTCATCAGATGTGAGGTATTTCAAGGCCAGTTTCTTGTCGAAGATATAGGCTGGAGCTTTCAATTCTTCACAGAGAGCAACAAGCCCTAACTCTCCTACATTCAAAAACTTACAGATATTTTCTGCTAACAATGGATTATTCTGCATATATTCTGGAACAATGTAATCGACTGCTGCCCGTGTAGCTCTTGTTTCTCTGGAACGTTGAAATTCCCTTCGCTCTATGTTAAGCGCAATAATATTACAGTATGCTTCAAATTTGGATTCGCCGATAGGTCGCCCGTCTGCCCATATGCATACCAGCTGGAGCAAAATGTAAGGTTTACGTTGAATTTCCTTAAGTTCAGCTGTATCTATCAAATCGTCAAATTTATCGACATCCCTGCCTACAGATTTCGGGTCGTTATGACTCTTCAACAGTCTGATGGCGTTAGCTTCAAGGTCCTGGGCTGTTCTCCTGGTAAGATCCAACAGTTCTAAATGCCTATCTATCTGATTTGTTGATAGTCGCATCTCGCTCATCTTCCACGGACGAGTGGTTGTCATCACCGTGACATTCCTAATATGTCTGTTATGTGGTACTCCTTTTCTTTGACAGTTTTCGGGGTGGGTCCATTGATCAAGACCATCAAGAATAACCAAACATTTTTTGGTATTAAGAACTTGTTCGACAAATGCCTTCGTGTACTGATAGCTTCTGAACAAACGACTTTCGATAAAATCCGAAATCATGTCGGCAATATCACATTTTTTCATATGCAGGAGTTCTAGGTAGAAAATAATATCAAAATGTTTAACTGTCTCCAAATCTTCACGGTCGAAAAACCCATTAGTATTCTTTGCTGGTTTCAATGCTTCACACCACGTTAAAGTAACTTTCCGAGCAAAAGAAGTTTTTCCCATACCAGCGTTCGCTGAAATGTAAATATGCTTGTAGGGACTATTTTGTTTTCCGAAGAAAATTTCTTTGTATGAATTGACAGTCTCGTTGCTGTTTGCACTCCCCTTTTGACCAAAGATATGTGTGGCATTTACAGTCAGCTGTGGCTGCACATACAGCTGTTCCAGAGGTACTTCAAGATCGTCTCAAACCGGAGATATAGGAATATAGGACACACTTTCTTTGTAGCAACCTACAAGGTCTTCTCTAAAATCTGTAATATACAGACATGATGGCTGAAAGAGTTATTGTACTCGAGTCATTGAGAGGAATCAAGAAGCGAGTACCGTTTTGCATTTAATATTTCGATTGGTGATTATGGTTATTTTCTGAAAGTGCATACAATGAAAAGATGAACTAAACTGTTTTGCTTACCTCTTAGTAACTTCGCATCAGCCATTCTGCTTATTTGCTTAAGGCTTTTCTCTTGACAAACTTAAACCTGGTAAATACAAATACAAAAATAATTGTTTTGAACATTAATATCTAATTTTCCTTTAAACCGACTTATAAAACATTTTAAAATATTGAATTAAATATATAAAAAAGGAATCAAACTGAAGAAAAAACTGAATATATAAATTAAGAGATGTAAAATAGAGAAAACTAAATATTACTTGTTTGGAAATTGTATTAACATGTAGGTTATTTGTTCGCAAAATGTTTTGTTTGTAAATATTAACATAACATAACATAACAATATTTATTCGGCATAAAACGTATGGTACATTTATAGCCATACAAATATACATACAGCAGTGAAATCATAAATACTAAACACTATTTTCATAGAAGAACAATTGTTGTAAAACAGTAAGTTACTTATTTAACAATGACTGAGATAATTTTGACATCATTTTTTATTAAATTCATCTATCAGATATTTAAAAAATATTTTCTTCATTTCTTTTTCTTAGTGCGAAATAAACAAACTTTGCTAAATTATTAATAATACGAACAGAATTGTTGGACATGAGATCAGTAAATTTATGAACGCTTGGCCATCTATAATAATAAGGTTTAAAATATTTATGTCTTAACTCTCGATATTTGGAACATACTAACAAGAAATGATATTCATTTTCTATAAACCCCATGTTACATTGTCTACAAATACGTAATTGTCTATCAATGTTTGTGCATCGCCCTGTCTCTATTGCTAGATCATGCGAGGAAAGCCTTAATTTTGTTAACGCTATTTGATATTTCTTGTCCGGTATGCATGACAGGTATTTTTCAAGTTTGAATTCGTGTTCAAACAAGGAATAAGATGAAAGTCTACTGGAGTTATTAATACTTGTATACCACGTTTGTTTATATATATCTAATATCCGTTGCTTAATGTGAACGTAGCTAATTTCGAGCACTCGGTGTTCATCCCACATATATTGCAGCCCAATATTATATAAAATAGATTTAATTTGATTTGCCCAATTCAGACCACTATATGAATTACCATTGTTTGTATCCATTTCTAACATGTTGTATACAGTTCTTATAAGTGGGTTTGTAGATTTGATTATTTTCATGCAATATTTGATCATTATTAGTTTTCTTGTTATTTTCATAGGATATCGTCCTAGTTCTCCGTATAACCCATCGAGATTAGTTGATTTCTTTACATTTAAAACTTTACGTAAAATTTACAATGTACTAATTCAATATCCTTAGAGTCGTGATTGCCCCATACTGCGGCGTTATAATTGAGAATAGACCCTACGAGACTATCAAAAAGACGACATTTATCATAAGTTCTATCTGATTAATGACTATAAATAAATTATGTAACGCGAACTTTGAATGTTGTGCTAATCTTTTTTGGGTACGATACCAGGAACCATTTTTAAAAAGATGAGTGCCAAGATACTTAAATGAATCTACAACTTCTAGAACTGTGTCACATAATGTGACATTGTTATGAGTACTTCTGCCACGTTCAAATATCATTATTTTAGTATTGTTCGTGTTGATCTTTAATCCCCATGTATTACAATATCGTTCAAGATCTATTAACATTGACTGAAGTGCATTTGGCGTTTAGGCAAATATAACTGCATCGTCCGCGAAACATGAATATTTTAATTTGTTCATTTGTGAATACACCCTCAATATTGGAATTTATATTGTTGTGTATGTCGTTTACGAAAAATAAAAACAGCAGACTAGAACTTGGGTCCCCTTGTTTCACACCGATATTTGATGTGAAGAAGTCTGACTTAGTACCTTTATATAAGACACATTTTTTGACAACGCTATACTTGGCTTGTAATGCAATAACCATTTTTGAACTAATTCTTTGATTAATTAATTTTTGCCATAAAAGAGCACGATTTATTTTATCAAAACATGTTTCGTAGTCGACGAAGGCACAATATAGTTTTTTATTTGTATTAAGACTTTTGGTAATAATAGAGTGTAAAAGAAATATGCAGTCTGTTGTTGATTTTCCCTTTTGAAAGCCAAACTGATTATGGATAATTTTTTCGTTATCTATTGACCATTTAGTAATTTTGTTAAGTAAAACCTGTGAGTAGATTTTACTAATAACATTAATAAGTGTGATACCTCTATAGTTTTAGGATCTTCCAGATCTCCTCCTTTGAATATAGGAACAATAATACCTTCTCCCCAAGATTTTGGATATTCCCCATTTTCAAGGAGTCTATTAAATAATTTGATAAGAAAATTAGCAATTTTATCAAATGAATATTTGAATATTTCAGCCGGGAGTGAGTCAACTCCGCTACTTTTGTTGTTATTTTGTTGGAAGACAGCTCGCCTAACTTCATCATATGATATTTCTTTGTCTAAAAAGTCATCACCTATTGTATCGTGGTCAAATGTGTTATAGTCAGCATTTTGATATTCGGAGCCAAATAAGTTCTCAAAATGAGTGTATATATCGCTTATATTTAAGTTTTCTGCAACATTTCGATGCTTTGTATATTGCGTTTTTACTTTTTTCCAAAACTGTCTTGGTTTTTCTTTGGCCATTTTAGTAAAGTTTACTTTTTCTTTACTTTTGAATTTATTCTTTTCTCTGCGCTTTATTCGATTGAAGTGAGTTTTTGAATTAATGAAATCGCGTCTATTTTCATCGTTTTTAAATTTAATAAATTTGTTTCTTGCATGTTTATATAACTTGCGCGCATTATAACAGTCTGAATTGAACCATTCCTGATTTCCTTTGTTTTTGGTCTGGTTTTTGTTTTGTTTACGCGTTTTCCCAAAAATATTAATTGCATGATCCTGCAAAAGAGTTACAAAACTAGTAACAATTTCCTCTACGTTATTATTATAGGTTTCTAAATCTATTGTAAACGAAGAAATAATATGCTCATTATTAGTCAACATCTCTTTATATTGTTGTACTTTCGTTTCGTCCAATTTAATGTATGTATCTTTTGTTGGGTTTTCACTATTACAACTAAATTTTTCTAATTTTAACTTAAAACAAAAATTTAATCCTGAGTGATCTGAAAATTCATTTTGTTCCACTATTTCAAAATGCGATAAACATTTAAAGTCATCTTTTCTTAATAATATATAATCTACAGTGCTCGATCCATTATGTGAATGATATGTAAATTCTCCTAATTGGTCATTATGCAGCCGACCGTTACCTATTAATAATGATGTAGTTTTGCAAAGGTCAACCAATCGGCGACCGTGGCTATCAACCACGTGATCGCTATTTGTACGCGGTATTATGTCAACAAAGCTTGACAGGTATACGCCTTTCCAATAATTCGATGAATTTATTTGGTTACCTCCCCTGTCCAGTCACGTGACTGCTTTACAGGATAAATGATTGCTCGCTGTAATAACGTAATAGGGAATATGTACCTACAACTTTCGTTTTTATCATAAAATTCTTTTTTGAAAAATATATTTTCTCTTTGAATTAGTAATAATACATCAGCGTCATGATATTTTTCAAAATAATTTATAAAACAATCAGGTTTCTGACTAAAAGTGTCAATTCATTATTCCTCGCATTAGACACTAAACGACTTGAACTAACAGACAGTCGCAGTGTTCTCTTCACGGCTTGATTGAGTCTCGTTTCCGGATTAGCGTGTCTATTCAACTACTGACATCATGTTGTGATTATGTCGGCGGCGATTGATTTTGAAGGCGGCATGCCATAAACATGTCAAACTGTCTCACACACGGGGTCATCTCTCAATTACTTAAAGGGGAAGATATCATTGACCAATAGAGATCGTGTAATTATTATTTGCAAGGTATCTACACCTCCCAATTCTTAAGTATTTCGGAGTCCTTTAACTACCGGATGTGCCAGCAAATATATTTGATTTAGCACTTAAATGGATTCTTAATCAACATTATGACACGTAGAAACAAAAGCCGTCAATAAGAAACAAATCTTGTCAAACCATGTTATATATGTTTAATTAAGAGTTTGGGCTTTTATGCCAAAATTACAATCTGTCAAAACTAAGAAATCTAAATTGGATATGCAACCATATTGCGATATAAATATTCTCATCTTTTTGGAAGCCTGCATCTAAATCCTTGGATTTTATTCTACGAATGATACTTCTACAACAAACAACTAGATTACCGATCCTGTTTTATTCCAAGACAGAATCAATCATATTTGGTTGTGAAGTATACGTAACATTTTAAATATTCAAATTATTTACACGTTGACCATAAACGCATAATTTTTTAGGACAATTCTATTGTTCAAATGTGTAAGTATCAACAAATTCAGATTGTATTTTTTGAATTTTTTTTGTCTACAGATCATGTAACCAGATGTTGACATATCACGATTTCCGGATAATAGCGCATTACTAGCCTTAGCAATTTGCAACATTTACACCAGTTAAATATATTAAAATATATAAAAGATATAAAGAAGAAATTGTTGTACATAATTGGTAAAATTAATGCTTATTTTGTCCAAATTGCGTTTCATACTGCCTACTATCAACAAGAATGGTACATGTTCTTTCATCATTAAAAATCTAAATATCTAACAAATAGTAAACATAAAAGGTCTGGCTAGAATAACAGACCAGCAACTTATTTTTTCACCGCCGGCAACGAACGCAGACCTGCAATATAGCGGATAAGGTTAGCTATTATGTGCTTAAGCCATTAGCCCGATCGTTCAGCTATCCTGCAGAGCCTCGTTTTGGATTGATTTTCGGTCGCGGGAAGTAACTCGTACAGGACTGCGAAACTGTTTATTGGAAAGGCGTATAGCTGTCATCATAATCTAAATATTTATCAAAAGTCAAAACATCTAATAATTCCGCGGTTTTAGCGTTCATGTCACCGGTTACAAAATATTTCCCGTTCTTGTTTCGCAGTTTTTAAAGCCAAGACTTAAAAAGACATTAATTAGGCCTATAAAAACGGAATCAGTAATAAATGTTGTTTTAAAACATGTATAATGAATACTAATTATTCACTGCTGAGTGTCAACATCTCACACCACTTCAGTAGATCCTCATATCCACGATTGATAATACTGAAAAGAAGAAAATAATATTCGTGTTTTGGGGGATTTTTTATGTAATACTATATGGTTTCCGATTGAGTAATAAATTATGTAAAAGATGTATTTAAGCTTTGTGATTTATTACTCAATCTTAATCCATTTTCTAAGGTGCAGAGCAGTGACTAACGTCTGAAAATACCACATCGAATGTACACAACATCGGTTGGAATTGATCAAACTTTATACTGATGTGGGTGTCTTGAAATAATAAAATGTGAACCAGTTCATTTTCGTTTTGATTTATACTTTATGGTAAAAATTAACCTTTCTATCAGTTGACAGAAACGGGTTGCTACAGTCTGTGTTTCTAGCTAGTCGATGATCTAGTACATTGGCACATACCACACAAACACTCACATATACTCACCCAAAGTTCTTATAGGTCAATATCGAACTTTGCACGCGCCCCAATCTAACTGCACTTCCCTCGCCCATAGAAGTATTTCTGTATTTTTTTCTAGCATTTTAATATTTATAAAATTACGGTACTGATCATGTAATTTTTAGGTTTGTTTGTTTGTTTGTTCGTTCGTTCGTTCGTTCGTTCGTTACTGCATTCAGCCATACTCCTGTATTTTGGTTAAAGGTTGAAATCGACTAAAAAGTCTGCAAAGCAGCACCATTGAAATTCTTTCCCAGGGCTATGCGACGTGGGCAGTAATGTGCATTTTTATTGCTGCAATAGTTTTATTGTTGTGTTCATTGGCTTTCAAAGTTCCATTTTCATCTCTTTTTTTAAACTTCCTCTTAATTTCATTAAATTCCAACAATCTATTATCTTAAGATTTCAGATACAAACAATCGACTAAAATGATCGTCTTTAAAATAACGCATTAAAGAAAGGCACGTAAATTTTCTCATTTTTGCAATGTTTACATACACTTATCAATGACTTGACATGTTTAGCAGAATGCAAGCGTAATACTGTTTCGCTAATAGGTGTATTAATACGTAAACAATTCACTTTGTTTTAATGCTTCCTTAGTTTCACATTTAAATCATAAAATGTCCACATATAAATTCATATAATAATTCATGGCATGTATACATTGTCTTCCTTAAGTAAATAGTACTCTATCTTTTAGAAACTTTATAAACTTCCTCCTTCACAATCTCGCGATATTTAACCGTTGTGTAATATGATACTCAGTAATTAGCCATACTTCTGTATGTAGGTCAATGGTTACTAAGTTAAGATTTAGAAACAAATCAATAACTAACCTACAACCAAATAGAATATAGGAATATATAAAACATAAACATTGTATTTGTTTTTATCAAGCTCTATATTGAATCACACAAATATAACTCTACGTCTATAATTAATAAATCAAGGGCGGATCCAGGATTTTTTTCCAGGGGGGGTCCAAGCCCAAATGATGACTTTAAATGTGTTATTTATCCAACGAAATTTAATATCAACATATTTTTCAGGGGGGGTCCGGATAATTCCAGGGGGGGTTCGGACCCCCCCCCCCCCCCGACCCCCCCCCCCCCCCGCTAGATCCGCCCATGTAAATCTCCATGAAATAAATGTAAAATGCAATTAACTTTCTATTAAAATCGTATTTAAACATCATCATCTTAAAGTAATTAAATACTAATAGGCATAACTGCTCTGTGTTTGGTGGCTGTTAGTGATGTGAACTTAAAATACCGGTAGCTAATGAAAGTTAATTACCACGTACTTGCAAGTTGCAACCATCGAAATCGAAACTACAGCATTAACGGGGAGTAATCACGAAAGGTGTTAGTAATTGCTCATAGCTACAGGTTTTATCTTTTCAAAAAGCGAGTCGGTAATAAGCATTAACTGAGTAGTAGTAGTAGTAGTAGTAGTAGTAGTAGTAGTAGTAGTAGTAGTAGTAGTAGTAGTAGTAGTAGTAGTAGTAGTAGTAGTAATAGTAGTAGTAGTAGCTGTTGCTGTTGTTGTTGTCATTGTCGATATCTTATACAGTATACAGTTATTTCATATGTGATTTGGGAACAGCTAATCTGTTGGCCCGAGGTGGAGGGGATAGCCGTAGGCCGAGGGCAACAGTTCAAAACACTATCCCCGACACCGAGGGACAACTGTTTGACTGTTCCCAGATCACATATGAAATAACTGTTTTATTACCTGATCAATTCAAAATGGGGAATCCTCTATGGCTTAAGAGCAGGCGAGGGAAACAGTCGAAACTATTGACCGGTCAACAATTCACTCAACAAACTGCGCGCTCAAAGGGGAATCCTCTATGACGTCAGAGCACGCGAGGGAAACAGTCGAATCTTTTGACCGGTCAACAGTTCCCGAACGTGGACGTTTTAAGAATTTCAGAAAACAGTAAGAAATACCAAATTACATTAATATAAGGTATCAGGTAATAATATCGGCTGTCGGCGTGAGCATGGGGACGTGTAACACGAGCGTGTCGACCGCTACATGTAGTGATTTTTCACGCTCACGGATGGCATTCGCGGGCGGATAAGAAAGAGAAAGGTCCTCTGCCCAAGCCTAAGGTGCCTCCAGGGTCATATAATTTCTCAGAAAATCTTCTGTAAGTATGATCAATCGCTGAAAGAGTACCAAGAGCTAGTTTGTCCGCAAGGTTCCTCTCTTTTAAATATTATATTTCGTATCCATCGTTTGTGCTTGCGTCCGTTAAAATTTGCTTTATCAACCAGTCATAAAGAGCGACTATTCATCTAATATTATTGCCTTTTTGTCAAACCTCAAACGGAAAAAGACGAAATAATTGCTTTTAAGAACGCTAGACAGATATGGCCGGTATTCCATGGTTCCGTGATGCGTATCCCGTGTCCGTTTCCGCGTCCATGTCCTCAATTTTTCACTCACCAAAGATATCATTGGGTATTTCATACCTCCGTGTCCGTTTTCGTGTCCGCGACGTGTAACCGACACGGAGGTATGGAATATACCCAACGATATCTTTGGTGAGTGACTAACCACGGACACGGACACGGATCACGCATCACGGAACCATGGAATACCGGCCTTAATGGAATAGTGTCCTTGAAAAAAATTACGACTAAGGCGGCTATTCCATGGTTCCGTGATGCGTGATCCGTGTCCATGTCCGCGTCCACGTCCGTGTCCGCGATTTTTCACTCACCAAAGATATCGTTGGGTATATTCCATACCTCCGTGTCCGTTCCACGTCGCGGACACGAACACGGACGCGTAACGGACACGCACACGAAGGAATGGAATAGCGGCCTAACGTTTACTTTGCGCTTACCTCTAAATAGGTCTCTTTGCAGTCATTCTTCGCATACGTCGTCATAAATCTTTCAGTTCTACATGAAAACAAAACAAAACAAAATTGTATATATTTTTTGTCCCAAGTCAATCATTGATAACGACAGAATCGAAAGGAATCGAAGTAAAAAAACTTTGATTGTTTCAAAATTCGAGTCTAATTTGGCGGTTTGTCAGAACGTAAATTTGAACCTAGAGATGTGATTTGTTTTGGGCAATACTTTTAATAGAACAACTGATCTGCGAAAGCTTCAATAGTGATGACTTCTTATTGTATTTTTCTTCAAAATCCATGTGACCGAATCCTTAAAAAGGTTCGGATTCTGTAAACTGGCTTACTTTTTTTTTACCATACACCGGTAAGTCACCACGCACCTGTTCAAGAATTCCGTCAAATTGTACAGATTGTTGATAAAAAGGCACCGGTTTGGTCTCATTTTACATTTTGTATACGGTTCAGTCTGCATTATTTCTTCCTTAAAGATACCTCTTTGGTACTACATTTTTTAAATATAAATGTTTATTTATGAAACACAACAGCAAAAATTAAGAAAGAGGTTTTTAAGGGTTGAACATTTTGGCTTATATCGGATATGGTAGGTTATTACTCTACACAAACTATACATTTAATTTCAGAGGATTTCATATGATGACATCTTCTGCAAAGTTCATCAGTGTCAATAAAATTAAATTAAATAAACATCTTAATGATTATAAAACATTAAAATGTTTACTTTTATTAATGTTAAAATCGTGAAAGTTATTTTTTTCCAGAGACAGCAACTTTGATATAGAAACCGAGAAAAAAGAGGGCGGAAAAGAAAGCTATAGGAAAGATTACCAAACCACAAGATCCAGTGAGAAGACAGACAGTAGAGAGACAATCCCATAAGTCAAGAAAATATCGGATTATATTTTTAATCAAGGAGGACAGTATGATTTTGTTCTCGAATAAAAATTAATTCTTTCTACTTCAAAAAACATTGCTGTGAAGTGTTAATTGCGTCTTACGTCAGAAGATCATCGGAAAACAACTGATAAACGTCTGCTTAATGTTTTACGGTTCTTTCATTAATATGACGTCAAAATGAACAAGTGTTCCGCCCATTGTTTTCTCGTTTTTCTCGACCGGTATTTAGCAGAATACTTATCTGCCTTAGATACACCGCTAGCATTATTTGAAAAGGTAAAAAAAGAAGGTCGGCGATTTCTTGACAGAGGAACGGACAGACGGACTTGGCGATAATCTCCTGTTTTTGCAACGGGCGATATAAAAAAATGAAACATGAATTCTTACGTTTAATTAATTTAATATTTTTGCTAGCAGTTTGAGATCATTTCCGCAGTATAATAAGTACTACTAATCACAGTCGAGCTATACATTCATCTTCCTTTTTGATGATGTTTCCTATGAATCTTTTTCACTTTCATCTTGATCAGTTTTCTGTATAGAAGTTGAGATCTCTGGAAAATAAAGAAACAAGAATTTCAAGATAATATGAGTCATATTTTGATGAACTGAATTATTAAAATGTTAACTCGGACTAATGCAAATCCATCGTTGAAATTAAAATGCTATTTCCGTCATTATACTATTTAAGCATATTGGGCGACAAAGATTACCTAAAAGAAGAGATTTTTATAACGAGTTCCACTGAAGATTGAAACACGGAAAATTTAAAACAGTAAACTCACGCCGATATAAAATACCTTCGTCGTGCGTATTTGCAAGTAATAACGTTAAGCACGGTGTCGTAGGATTGACACTGATTAACTTTGCGGAAGATGTCATCATATGAAATCCTCTGAAATTAAATGTATAGTTTGTGTAGAGTAATAACCAACCATATCCGATATAAACAAAAATGTTCGATAAATGTCAACCATTAAAATACCTCTCTATTAAATGTTGCTTTTGTTTTTCATACAATAAACATTTATATTTAACAAGAAAAGTATAACACACACGTGTTATATGTGGACGACATTCAGGCAAATGATATTATGTTCTTGAACCAAGTTGTGGTTGGATCCATTTGATTGTAGATATGCAGTGAATAGTTGTTTGACCTATGATATGAAATAGACATCAAGTATAAGTAGTTATATAAGTAGAAAATTTTATTGAATATCACATATGACTGGCAATGATGTGATTAGGATATCTTCTAGAATATCAGCATAGATGAAAGATCCCTGGCTAGAGGGAAGTGGATATTGTACACATAAGTTAAACAATGTAGTAAAAACATTTTGTTAGACTAGATATCACAAAACATAGACATGAGAACTTCTGACGTACATGTAAATAGATGTTGCAAATAAAGGATACAAAGTAAAAAGGTGTTTTATACAATCCACATTAGTGGAAAGAAATCTTTGATCACAATGAAATTGTTAAACATTTACGAGAACCTTTCAATAGGAAGGTTTCAGAGCTTTGTCATCAATTCGTGTTATCAGTACCACATGATACACATTTCTAGGAAGGTGGTACAATAAAGTGTAAACAATGGTTCCTTGTGATAAGATAATTGCTGTAATTTAACAGAAAATTCTGAACCTGGAGTTAAGTTTCGCTCATCTGACATAACCTGAGCATTGAAATGTTTAACTAAAACTTAGATAACAGTGTCAATGTATATATTTTGTCAGGGAAAAGCCAAGCATTAATTGAAAAGATTCATAGAAATTCTCATAGTATTTTCCTATCAAGCAGTTAAAGCATGCATAATATAATCTTGAGCTGGAGGTGGTCAGAAACAGGTGCAGTTTCAGTATCTTTATGGTGTATCATGGCTAATTTTGTCTGTATATTTATGTTAAAGATATTGTAAAATTAATATGGCTAATTATGTATGTAGGTATTCTTACCAGTAATAATGTTAATGTACTGAATGACATTAAAAAGGATGGTGGGGATAATTGCATTTTGACAAGGAAAATATACATATTATCAACATTTTTTTTCACAGTTTCATAATACCGAATGCATTGCAGTAATTTAGATACCAAATTATGAAAATTTATTTATAATAAAAATGTTATTGCGTAATAAAAACTGTACCCCGAAAATAAACAGAAAACACTTTTTTTCTAAATGTGACAATTAATTGCTTCAATCTGTTTCCTGTTGTTCATTGTCATTAAGTATATTTTTTCAAATGTAGAAATTAAATGTATTATTTTTGTTGTTGTTGTAATTGTTTTTAGATGCAAGGTAGGTATTGAAGCTGGGGACGAGAAGGACATTATTATTAATTGATTAGGTGATTAGGGCAAATGGTTCCAAATTTATTGTACCATAATTCAAAAGAGAAAAATTATATAGGTGCCTCAAAATTACTATTGGTTTAAACAGTATTTATTTCAAATAATACATATACATCGATGTATAACAGAACAAGACAATATATATAATTTGAGAGGATGAGAAAACAAGCTATCAGATGATAGCTTATATTAATTCTTCTCCCCGAAAATAACTATTCTGCCATGCAAAAAATGTTTTCAGCTGAAAAATTGACTTAATTTTCTATACCTAAACTGGAATATAAGAGGCTCGAATAGGGTCTGGCTTTCCTTTTGTAGGTCCTTTCCTCCAACAAAACTTATGTTCATTTGTAAGTATAAAGATTTTGGTTTCATATCATGCCTCAACACAAGCTAATTTTTTGTAAACTGAATGCAAGTCAAACAAAAATTTGTAAAGCTAACAAGGTTGCTTAGCACTCCACATAATACTCTGTTAAGAGGGTTTGGAGTATTCGGCAGATTCAGATTCAATAATCTTATCAGTGAATCTATATTTAGCATAGTGGCTTACATTACATGCAAAGGGAGACAAATCAAACATAACTTACTAGTACTGAAATGGAAGAGTTGTCAGACATAACTTATGGAAAGGGGTGTTCAAAAAGTTCTTCTACCTCGTCAAATTCACTCATCAATTTCACTTAAAAAACTAAGGATTCTACCCATAAAAACGTTTATAACATTACATTTCATCTCTAAAACAATAACTTTGAATACTAAGTAACAAAAAACACGTATTTACCAAAACAACATTTTTCCTGAACTTCTTAGTAACTTTTTTAGTAACCCTCTTTTCTCTCTTGGGTCAAACTAATTGTACATATTAAACATAGTCTAATACTAGTAATAATAAACATAATACATGACCCATAATTCGTCCAGAAAATGTAGTACCATATAGGTATCTTTAAGAAAGGAATAATGGAGACTGAACAGTGTACAAAATGTAAAATGAGACCGAACATGTGCCTTTTTATCAACAATTTGTACAATTTGACGGAATTCTTGAATCGGTGCGTGGTGACCATACCATATGGTTAAAACAAAAAGTAAGCAAGTTCACAGTATCCTAACATTTTTAAAGGATTGGGTCACATAGATTTTGAAGAAAAATACAATAAGAAGTCATCACAGTTGAAGCTTTTGCGGATCAGTTGTTCTAAAAAAAGTATTGCCCAAAACAAATCACATCTATCGGTTCAAATTTTCATTCTGTCAAACCGCCAAATTAGACTCGAATTTTGAAACAATCGAAGCTTTTTCCAATATCAAAAGCATGTGCATTTGTTACATATATAATTTCATAAATGATGCAATGAATTGACAACTTAGGAAATGGTATGTGATCTATTCAGTGAAGTAAAATCTATACACATACCTTTCAGATGGTAAACAGTCCGCCATATTGCATGACAATACCGGTGCCCGAAAACACCGTGCCGGTGCTCGATCACGACAGTGATAAATACCTTTCCTCAAATCTCAATAAAGTCCGACTATATCCGCACATTTAAATTTTTAAAGGTCTCCCAGCTTTTCTTAAACACACGCTTATCAATATATTTTGTTAATCTGGTACAGCCTTAATGTTGTTATTGATCTCTTTTTTTTATATCAATATCCTGTTAGTAAAAAAAGTGAAATATGCATATCAGGAATCGCCACACTCACAAAACACAGCTTTTCCACGCAGCGAAAATGAAGATAGGAAGAGAGAGCATGTTTGTTATAAGTATGTCAATTCAAATAAGACGCAACAAACAATTAGCGAAAAGAGAGCCCTTGGGGTACCGCCTTGGAACGGTCAGTACTTGTTTAGTGATATGAGAACCTGTTGGGGCAAGTGTGAGGTTGGTGCACCCTAGAACCTGGTTTAAACCGCAGTTGCGAATTGTTTGGCACTGATCTTATACCTGACTATGCACCTTCATAATATTAGAATGGGTTTCCATACAATTTGAAATATTTTTGTAATTACACGTATTTTTATTCAAGTAAGCATTAAAATACAGAACATCAAAATCACATTTTAAGCATCTACTTAGTACTAAGATAATAAAATTACAAGGATTTTAAGTACCTATGTTATGTACCCATCACTAAATTTTTAATCAAGAATTTAAAAACGAATTAATGTACAATTTCCCTTCAAAAATGTATATCAGTTTAAAAAGAGTTTTGAAAATGTTAACATCAATATTTGCTATGTTTCAAACAGAGAATAAAAAAGACATGCTTCAAAGAAATTTCAAAAACAATTTATAACATTCTAACATGAAAACTCTATTGCAGCCAAGCATGTGATAGAGGCCACCCACAACGCAAGATCAATCAAAGGCCATATTTTATTTCCTAATTGACTGATTTAGAGAAAAAGAAAACCTGTGAACAAAGACCACCTGAACAATTTGAAATATGCATATTTGTTACGTTCTACAGTAATACTGTCGTGATCGAGCACCGGCACGGACTTTTCGGGCACCGGTATTGTCATACAATATGGCGGACTGTTTACATCTGAAAGGTATGTGTATAGATTTTACTTCACTGAATAGATCACATACCTTTTCCTAATGTCAATTAATTGCATCATTTATGAAATCATATATGTAACAAATGCACATGCTTTTGATTTTAGAAAAGCTTTGATTGTTTCAAACTTCGAGTCTAATTTGGCGGTTTGACAGAATGCAAATTTGAACCGAGAGACGTGATTTGTTTTGGGCAATACTTTTTATTGAACAACTGATCCGCAAAAACTTCAACTGTGATCACTTCTTATTGTATTTTTCTTCAAAATCCATCAGTCCCGATCCCTTTAAATTGTTAGGATACTGTAAACTGGCTTACTTTCTGTTTTGACCACACACCGGTATGGTCAGCACGCACCGGTTCAAGAATTCCGTCAAATTGTACAGATCGTTGATAAAAAGGCACCGGTTCAGTCACATTTTACATTTTGTATACGGTTCAGTCTCCATTATTTCTACCTAAAAGATACCTATATGGTACTATATTTTTAAATATAAATGTTTATTTTCTGAAACACAACAGCAAAATTTAAGAAAGAGGTATATTAAGGGTTGACTATTATCGAACATTTTGGTTTATCTCGGATATGGTAGGTTATCATTCTACACGAATTAAACATATAATTTCAGAGGATTTCATATGATGACCTCTTCTGCAAAGTGCTTAAGTGTCAATAAAATTAAATTAAATTAACATTGGATAAATATAATGTACATTTATTTGACCTAAGAGAGATTAAAGAAGTCTAGGTAAATGTAAATCTTTCTGAGCATTATTTTAGAGACTTATATCTTTGCATAGCGAAATATATATCGTTATGATATTCGTTTTGTTAAAGAATAGTTTTTTAAGCAAAATGTTTGAGTTATTTTAAGCCGATAGTTTTCCGACCATCAGCCAGTAATTGGTTAATGTTCGTAAAATGCATGATATATTATTCGTCCAGAATAGTAATATATTCTCGGACTTAATCCATTGAAGCATAGATACAAAGTTTTAATATCTCCGAATGAAGTTTCAAGTTTCAAGTTTATTTCATTTTCTTTCTCTGTATGTACAATACATAAACAAGAGAACATATATACATAAATAATATTATAATCCGTTCACGGCATGGTTTTTAGAGGACAGCCCAAATTAGAGCATACTTATTTGTTTTGTTTGATTATGACAGCTTCAGCCGAGCGGATAGCGCACGCTTTCCACTCGGCTGTCACCTGTCACTTTCCCGTGTAACTTACACGGTAGTAAAATTTATAGGAATAATACACGTGTCGGATTTTTAATCAATGCAGTGAACAGAGTGTAATAGTAAAAATGGAATTATTTACAAAATGACAAATGCAGATGTATATAACAGTATAACAGTGCTAAGTATTACAATTAGTTATAACCTGCGCTTTGATATTTAAATGAATTTTGACGATATTACAATTATTCTAACTTGTACTTACTTAAAGTTTGAGTAATAAAAAAAGACGGATCTTTTGTATAATCTACTTTTGGATAAATAATGCTGTGTAATTAGAAACAAATATATAATATTTAATATCTATTAATTTAAACGCTAAGAAACAATTCAGAAAAGGAAAAATATATTTATTAAAAAAAAAAAAAAAAAAAAAAATCGCAGACAATGGATGCCTAGCAAGTAATGATAACGTTAACAATTTTAATATATACATAGGTAGGCAGATTTTTACCCATTTAACATCGTGTTCATAAACAATATACAATTGTTAAATATCTTTGTATATGACTGGTATACATTTAGGTAGATTTTTACATGAAAACAAATACTTAAATATGGAGTTTCATAATGAACTTATGATAATACCAGTTTATATATTATATATTTATATATTAATATATTTATCGACCTTGCACGAAAGCGAAAATGAAAGGTCGACAATATGTATAAATAAAATAGATACAAACATTCATTTCAGTGTTGCCCTAAACATTTAGACGAGTCCACCTTGTTCTCCGAGGTATGGTGGAACAAGACGAACTGTCTGCACATTTCGGACAAAGTTACTCACAGGTTATTCAACGGTATTATAAGATCAACGATATGTAAGACTAAAGGGTTGAAACATGTTTGGTCTTCTATAAAGTATAGTCAATGTGGTTTTGCTTTATTTATTAGTATTGTGCCTTTACATTTTTTGTAATGAAATTAATGAATTTACATAGATTTAATAATTCACTTTTGTTGTTCGAATTGAGTAATAAATTAAATTTAAGAATATTTGGATGATTGTAATAATATCTTTTGATGTGTTTTTTCCTCAAATCTTCGAAGTGTTTGCATTCCAGGATGTAGTGATATTCATCTCCTATACTTGAGTTACATAAAAAACATTTTCTCTCATGTATTGGTATATTGTGCCACCTGCCCACTTCAATTGGTAAACGGTGGTTTCTTGTTCGGAAAGAAGTAAGAATTCTACATTGATAATTAGGAAGAATTGTAAAATATTTATTAATTCCAAAATTTTGTTTTATTATTTTGTAGGTGACGCTGCTTGAAGAATTATTTAATTGTTCATTCCACGTTTGAAGATATGAATCGTTCACGCGTCTTTTGAAGGCAAGTTGAAACCATTTATTATTAAAATTGTGCTGGTTGTCCCAAATATTTTGAAAACCATTGTTTTGGATAGATACTTTTATGTATTCCAACCATTTTGACTTTATTTTTCTTTGTTTATAGAGGCTTTCTATGAATGAGTATAAGTAATTTGACAATTTATTTATCTCATTGTTTGTTAGCTTACACCAATATGAGACCATTCTTATTTTGGCTTCCTCACGTAGAGGTAAAATACCTAATTCTCCATATATCATATATGATGGAGTAGATTGTTTTAAATAAAGTATTTGTTTCATAAATTTGAGCTGTACTTTTTCTAGTATATTAATATTTGTAAATCCCCAAAGTTCACATCCATATAGTAGTATCGGACGAATTGTTTTGTTAAAAAGTTCAATTTGAATATCGAATGATAAGCTTAATACTCTTATTTTCTTCATCAGCATAAACATTGCTTTGGTTGCTTGTTGAGCTATATGCTGTTTAGCTTTTAAATAACTTCCTGTTTTTGATAAATATATCCCCAAGTATTTGTATTCATTTACAATTTCTAGCTGTTGATTATTAAATAGATATAAACTCTGGTTATTTGCAAGTCTTGATCCAAAAATAATTATTTTAGTTTTTTCTGTATTAACTGTAAGTTTCCACTGTGTGCAATATTCCTCAAATAAATTTAGTTGTTTTTGTAAGCCTTCTGAAGTATCACTAAGTAAAACAGTATCGTCAGCGTATAAAATGACAAATAATTTTAAGTAAAGTAGTAATTGTTCATTATTAATTTCGCATTCAATGCCTCTTGCATTATGATTAATAAAGTATGTTTCTAGGTCATTTAAATAAAGTGAAAATAGTATTGGGGAGAGATTTTCACCTTGTCTTACACCGATTGTACTTATGAAAAAGGGAGATATTCCTTCTGAGGTTTTAATACATGATTTAATATTTTCATACATACTTTTTATTACTTTTAGAAATTTACCATTTATATTATAATTTAATAGAATGAAATTGGAGTTGTAATCTTTAAATTTGAAACATAATAATGTTTGCTTCTTTTTGTGAAATTGCAACTACAATCCCATCGTGCGTTCATAAAACAAAGATGTTAAATCGATGTGAGGGTAAAACAAAGGCACAAAATCGACAGTAGATTTATGTTATTTGTTCAATCCCGTAGGCGTGAAGGACAACTTTCACTGGTAAGGAAAAATAATAGACAAACTCTTGTTTGATTGAAAATGGGTATTTATTTAAAAAAATACCATAAAAGGATAAATAAAAAAATATTATTTTTTCTTATCTGGGCGGCAAGAAACGCCCTCCAGGAATATAGGTAAGAACAAAGCATAATAAAAAAATGAAATAAACGGAAAGAAAATAATAATGGGAACCAATCAGAGTGGAGGAGGAATGGGAGGAGGCGGTTGAAGAGAAAGTTTAGCGTGGCTTCTTGATAACAAAACTTGAGAAAGAATGGCGTTCGATTGATGCCATTGGTTAAAATGTATCATGTGATTAGCATCTCGATTCTGATGGGTTCCCACATTAACATAATGCATATCAATAACAATGTACATGGTAATATATACATGAAAGATAGAAAGATATATTATTTTATAGTCATAAAATATATTTATTTGTAAAGAGAATATACTGTAACCGGCCGGAAATGCTGAAAATATTCTGTGTAACAGCTAAGCAGCAGATTTATTGTAGAATTGTATTGTAGACGTATTTAAAATTACTTAAGAATCCATATTTAATTACCGACGATTTAGTGAATTTTGTTTTTACCCAAACCTTTATTAAATTTTAGCAATTTCCAAATACATGTAGAGAATTCAATGATGTTATCAAAAGTGTTAGAACAATGGTGAACTCTACATTTGAAAATAATTAGTGACTTTTGTTTTTACCCCAACCTTTATTAGATGTCAGTAGTTTCCAAATACATGTAGGGAATTCAATGATATGATCAAAAGTGTAAGAACAATGGTGAACTCGACATTTGAAAATACACTGTAATTGCTAATTAATACACTTATCTTAATAAGAATGACATTTCGATGAAACGAAATATTCGTAAATTACATAGGATATTGTAAGAATCTATAAAATTTGCATTAACAATTTATTGTGAATAGCAATTATCATTAATTGATATTTGATATAACGACCGAGTATTAATGCCAAAACACAAATTCTTTTTTGCACAATTTCACTGGTGACATTTGGCAAACTTTTGGATAAACGTGTTTCTGGGGAAATAATTTCGTACTGGTTTGCAAAACATTACCAGTTCATATTATTTGCATTGTATAACATCTGTATTTCATTTTTTTAACATTTTTTTAAAGTAAGTGTGAAGCCATTCGGATTGTTTAAAGTGTGTGAAATCCGTGAAGCCCAAATGTTTTCCATAACCAAATGAACACCATCAAATATCGATTCAATCTTTAAATTTGATGTGTTATCCCTGTTTAGCAAAAGTTTAAATAAAAGAAAGTTGTTTTTTGCTTATTGTATCTGCAATTGCATAGCAAAATCATGGCTTATAGTTTGATCGTTTATTTCTATTAGAAAATCCGTCTTTTCGCCAGATATAAACAAAAAAAAAATTAAAGATTATGTTGAACATAACATTGTTTTTACACTTTATTTTCTACGGTTCGGCATAAAGCCTCTTTCAAGATCATTTATAGAAAATTTCTACATTTTTGTCATTGTTTTACAGCACAGACAGGAAATACTAAACCTAAAGAATCTTATCTAAATCTAAGGTTTTGGTTTTTAATATCAAAACACCTGCAACTTTTAAAGAAAACATTCTCCTCGTACTTCGGTTTCTTGTGTTATGAGTATAGCATATAAAATGGTTTTTGCTTCCGGTGTAGTCTGTTTATATTTTGCAGGCCTCTTTCTTGAGTTAACCACATTTTATACTTTTAATTAATTTCCCTTTCATAAAATTTACAATTCAAAAGATATCACAAATTGTAATGTATACAACTGTAGTATAACCCTTTCAAGCATGTGCGCCCAGTGTTGATCAAGATCATCCTGCACATCCATGCCATATGATCTGGATCTACAGTGCTAGGTTCCTAGTCAGAAATAACCTAATGATCCTATAAGTGAAATTAAAAATCTTGATCATCCTGCACATCCATGCCATATGATCTGGATCTACAGTGCTAGGTTCCTAGTCAGAAATAACCTAATGATCCTATAAGTGAAATTAAAAATCTTGATCATTCTGCACATCCATGCCATCTGATCAGGATCTACAATGCTAGGTTCCTATTCAGAAATAACCTAATGAACCTAAAAGTGAAGTTTAGATCTTGATCATCTTGCACATCAATGCCATCTGATCTGGATCTACAATGCTAGGTTGCGAGTCAGAAATAACCTTATGAGCCTAAAAGTGAAGTTTAGATCTTGATCATTCTGCACATCCATGCAATCTGATCTGGATCAACAATGCTAGGTTCTTAGTCAGAAATAACCTAATGAACCTTAAAGTGAAGTTTAGATCTTGATCGTCTTGCACATCATTGCCATCTGATCTGGATCTACAATGCTAGGTTCCTAGTCAGAAATAACCTAATGAGCCTAAAAGTGAAGTTTATATCTTGATCATTCTGCACATCCATGCCATCTAATCAGGATCTACAATGCTAGGTTCCTAGTCAGAAATAACCTAATGAGCCTAAAAGTGAAGTTTAGATCTTGATCATTCTGCACATCCATGCCATATGATCTGGATCTACAATGCTAGGTTCCTAGTCAGAAATAACCTAATGAGCCTAAAAGTGAAGTTTAGATCTTGATCATTCTGCACATCCATGCCATATGATCTGGATCTACAATGCTAGGTTCCTAGTCAGAAATAACCTAATGAGCCTAAAAGTGAAGTTTATATCTTGATCATCTTGCATATCCATGCCATCTGATCAGGATCTACAATGCTAGGTTCCTAGTCAGAATAACCTAATGAGCCGAAAAGTGAAGTTTAGATCTTGATCATCTTGCATATCCATGCCATCTGATCAGGATCTACAATGCTAGGTTCCTAGTCAGAATAACCTAATGAACCTAAAGGTGAAGTTTAGATCTTGATCATCTTGCACATCCATGTCATCTGATCAGGATCTACAATGCTAGGTTCCTAGTCAGAAATAACCTAATGAACCTAAAAGTGAAGTTTAGATCTTGATCAACTTGCACATCAATGCCATCTGATCAGGATCTACAATGCTAGGTTGCGAGTCAGATATAACCTAATAAACCTAAAAGTGAAGTTTAGATCTTGATAATCTTCCACATCCATGCCATCTGATCTGGATCTACAATGCTAGGTTCCTAGTCAGAAATAACCTAATGAGCCTAAAAGTGAAGTTTAGATCTTGATCATCTTGCACATCAATGCCATCTGATCTGGATCTACAATGCTAGGTTGCGAGTCAGAAATAACCTAATGAGCCTAAAAGTGAAGTTTAGATCTTGATCATCTTGCACATCCATGCCATCTGATCAGGATCTACAATGCTAGGTTGCGAGTCAGAAATAACCTAATGAGCCTAAAAGTGAAGTTTAGATCTTGATCATCTTGCACATCAATGCCATCTGATCTGGATCTACAATGCTAGGTTCCTAGTCAGAAATAACCTAATGAGCCTAAAAGTGAAGTTTAGATCTTGATCAGGAATTAAACTGTCCGCCCATGCAATAAAAGCCTTATCTATGAAGTAAAGGGATGAACTGATGTTAGTAAAACAATTTTTTTCGGCGTTAGCTGTCTAAGCTCACTTTTGACCTAGTTTTTCGACCAATGAAATATTGTATATAAAACTTATTATGCAGCGGGAAAATCAAATAGATTATGTTGATTGGTTATTAGTGGGTCTCGTTAATGATTACCGTAACGATTTTTATATTGTGTGTTAGTATTTACCTGGCACTTATATGTTCGGGCATTTTCGTTTTTAACAGCGATTATTGTATTGGAGAAAAGGATATTTACGGTATAAGTAACCAGTTAAGTCAATTGATGGCTTAAATACGATTTTATATGGAATATTCATGTGTGTCAGGTAAACACTCGAGTACAATACACAGAGTAAAACGACAGAGAAGTGCAGATATTTCTGGTTCTTACTGGTTCCTTTCTAGTTCCTTAGATACTGATTGTTAATTTCAAGAACAGAAATTTAAATCGCCTTGTGGTGTAGTGGTTATCACACTCTCCTCTCAAGCTGAGGCACCGGGTTCAATGCTCGGGAGGGACACATTTTTTAAAGTTAATTTACGTAAAGGTTGGTAAATTTCGCTATTGTAACAAGTTGTTATTATTTTCATTTATTTATTTTAATGACATTTATTCATGATTAGTACTAACTCTACAAGAGGTATTTTATTGAAACTGATTAAATGTACTGTTAATGTTAGACATTCTTCTTTAATCGACGTATTATCACCAGACGAAATTTTTGCACGCTCTTTCTTTATTTCTTATATATAAAAATCTTTTCCATCAACGCCGTTTATCTTTTTTTAAAGATATTATACAATTATTTACTTATTAGCTGGGAAATATGCTGTGATATTGACCTAAAAAATCGTTATTGACCGAGGCGATAGCCGAGGTCAATAACGATTTTTGCGGTCAATATCAACAGCATATTTACCAGCTAATAAGTAAATAACTGTTTTATTACATGAACTATAAATAGTGATATATATAATAGTTTATTAGATGAACTATAAATAATATAAAAGATGGAAACTTTCGCATTCTATTTATAGACAGATCAATATCAGCGAAAGCGGGTCAATATCTAGATTTATTGACTCGGTTATTTGGGGGGTGTGACCAATCGCGTTGCGTCTATTTATAGTTCATGTAATAATTCTTGTTATGCTTTCCAGTGAATTATGGAATATTCCCGGTGAAATAAAAGTGGTATTTTAAACAGTGGAACATCATTGTTATTTTCACTGTTGTTTTTTTCACGTTGGAACTCAAACGCACATAACATTAAAATGAGAACGTTTTGAAAACGGGTTCAAATGGTTATATAACGTCATTACATCTCGTTATTAACAAAACAATTTTTCGATCAAATTGTGCATCAAAAGCATAAAATAAAAAGAACATTTGTTTTTACTAATGAAAGATAGAAATATATTTCACTCGTGAACTTCGGAATTATCTATTTTCACTCGTGGCTTCGCCACTCGTGAAAATACGAATCCCGATGCTCACTCGGTGAAATATTATATGGAATATTATAACAGCTAATTCTGTAGGTTCGCATTTTTCAAGTTTGGTATGTAAACAATATCAAGCGAGACCGAAGGTCGAGCGTGATATGTTTACATACGCAACGAGAAATAATAGGAACCTACAGACTGCTTACTGTCATAATGTTCCCTTAAGTATATACTCTTCTTGCTCAAAAATTTATAATAAACCAAGCTAACAAGCTATTAATGAAACAATTAAACATTATATACTATTAACAAACCAGTTAAACAGCATTTCAACGAAAATTAAAACAGCAAAAGCTATTAATGAAACAGTTAAACAGCATAAGCTATTAATGAAACAGTTAAACAGCATAAGCTATTAATGAAACAGTTAAACAGCATAAGCTATTAATGAAAAAGTAAAACAACATCAGCTATTAATGAAACAGTTAAACAGCATAAGCTATTAATGAAACAGTTAAACAGCATAAGCTATTAATGAAACAGTTAAACAGCATCAGCTATTAATGAAACAGTTAAACAGCATAAGCTATTAATAAAACAGTTAAACAGCATAAGCTATTAATGAAAAAGTAAAACAGCATCAGCTATTAATAAAACAGTTAAACAGCATAAGCTATTAATGAAAAAGTAAAACAGCATAAGCCTTTAATGAAACAGTTAAAAAAAAGCATAAGCTATTAATAAAACAGTTAAACAGCATAAGCTATTAATTAAAAAGTAAAATAGCATCAGCTATTAATGAAACAGTTAAACAGCATAAGCTATTAATGAAAAAGTTAAACAGCAAATACAATTAACGAACAAGAGAACTTTATCGGTTACTGCCTTCGATCAGCCAGTGACAAAACAAATTCATAATAATGTAATTTCAAATACACTCAACCAAAGTTCTAATTGGTCATTGATTGTATATGTTTACAATGTATGCACTTTCGTTTCTTCCCTACGTCAAGAGAGGTTGTGGAATGAACTGTTTTGTCTTGAAATCAATTATCTAATATCTTTTTAATCTTTATTGATTGTTATCTTAAATGAATCTAATACCATTTACCTACACCGCAAGGTCAAAATTAGAACAGTCTTAAATTGAAAGGGATGTAATTTTAAAATTAGATACTTTGAAGGGGTTTATTTTAACAAATGTGTTATTGATTTAACTGTTTTCCTACTAATGAGGGGTCCTATTAAAACAAAACAAGGAATTAAGAGCAAATTTTTGTTTGCTTTACTTTTTTTATACAAGAAATGCATTTTGACAAAATTAAGGATAACTCTTGCCAAGCTGTTACAAAGTCAATTATTACAAGATTAAAGCTTAAATTGAAGATTGTTGTTGGCATATGATCATAAATAAAGAGTGAATTCAATGTCTTTCTAATAAAAAAAAATGCAGACAAAAAGTGACCAATTAGAACTTTTATTGAGTGTATAATGCCGAATTTTTCAAACATGTTTTTTATTATAAATCATATTCATAGTTTTTCGACGCTAAAGAGCTCGTTTTGTTTCAAACACCAGTTAGATTTATCGAGTATCTTGCAGAGCGTTCAGCAAAGGTCTGACTGGCCTCCGCTATTCCTACTATTATGCATAATTATGTTTACCAATCAAATTTTACACCAAACTATGTGTTCTAAAGAGCTTTACGAAAAGAACTCTGAATGACAAAACATACTTGTTGGCAAAAAACATGCGACAACTAAAGATATGACTAGAAATTCCGAAAAAAATTATTTAAAATTTTTAAACGTTAGTAACAATCATCTAACATTATATAGGGTGCGTCACGGGTAAGGTTCCTTCGGGCAGTTGACATCAATTCTTGAAATTCTAGCTGAGCAGACGACATGATTTGTAACGCATTTTGCGGTAGAAACAACATTTTTTATCAAAATGTGTAACAAAATTTCATTAAGTTTGGAGAAGATATATTTATTTGTAAGTCCTTTTCAAAACTAGTAACAACTAAACTGTTCAAATATGGGGTGCGTCACGGGAAAATGTACCTTCGGACAGTTCACGTCAATCCTTGAAATGACGTCACAATTTTATTCTACAATTGTATGTGAACAAGCCACTTGGCTGAGGCTGAAAGTTAGATTTGCGTTCTGTTATTTTGTGTTTGGGTATGTTTGCTTCGATTCTGATCAATCGCCTCTTGGTGTGCGATATATCCTATTGTATTTGTTTAGACAAGAACAATCACTTTACTTAACCAGTAGTTTAACAAAACATTGCATTGAACCGGATGTGTTTTGTTTTCATTAGAGGCTGATGTGGCCTTTATTTCGCTACTGAAGTAAAATTTTATGCACACTTGGCGTTTAATTATAACCATTTGCTCCAGTATTATGTTTCCACTTGGCTATGTATTAGCGTGGATGTGTTTGGTTCGATTCTCATGGTGTATAACAAATTCCGAAATCGCCACTTAGTGCAACTTGCCAAGAATGGCATTTGTTCGAAAAAAGAAAAGCATCTTGGCTAACATTTCAGCATATTTCATTGCATTGGCTTAAATGCGTCTTGATTTTAAGTTACGTGAAAATTAGAAATTGTATAATTTAAATTTTATCTTGATTAAGATCAGTAGTTACTGGAAAAATAATTTGACACGATTTACACGTGGAATTGGATATATTTTCTACGATTAAAAAGATAAGGACGAAGAAAACTTCTTAGCGGAGAATGTAGCATTTTAATTGATTTGGCCAATATATATTTGATTTTTATGGACTGATCTACATAACCTGAAAAAATGTGAACGCTATATGCGATTCGATTTAGAGTAAAGATAAGCCACTTCATTAAAAATAATCGAAAAACGCTTAACATTGAATTGATAAGCATGATGATTTTTGGACTGCAAATTTAACCACTTGGCGCTGTTAATTTGACTTAGAAGTGTTTGATTGCATTAACTTAAATAAGGAGTTGCTTTAAACCCGCCAATTGGTTAAAATTGAAGTGTAGCTTGGTGCTGTTTTGTAATTTGATTTGCTAAGAGAACAGCTGATTGGAATTAGATTGATGTGCCACTTGGCGCTTTGTAGCCGCTTGGCTGTGTTGGGAAATTGTAATGCCGATTGATGAAGTAGTGCCGATTGGCGCTACATTTTAATGGAATTGCGTTTTGAAGACTAGCCGATTGGCATGAAAGTAAGTGCCACTTGGCGCGGCATTGGTTGTATTTAACTCGATTATCAGGTTAACGATTTGAGTGATAACTCGCCGTGTGGCGTAAAATTGAAGTGTTTGAATTATAATAGCTTTTTGAA
Source organism: Corbicula japonica (assembly GCA_038501625.1). Lineage (NCBI taxonomy): Eukaryota > Metazoa > Mollusca > Bivalvia > Venerida > Cyrenidae > Corbicula > Corbicula japonica. The sequence continues at coordinate 31,888 of JAZAYU010000750.1, read as the reverse complement.
GACTAGCCGATTGGCTTGAAAGTGAATATCATTTGGTGAAGCTTTGGTTGTGTTCATTTTGATTATCAGATGATATTGCCCCTCCTGGGAGCGAACCTTTGCCACGTGGCGTAAAATTGAAGTGCCGATTGGCGCTGTGTTGGAATAGAATTGTTTTGTGAAAGACTAGCCGATTGGCTTGAAAGTAAATGTCATTTGGCGCTGCATTGGTAGTGTTTAGTTTGATTATCAGATATGCCCCTCCTGGGAGCGAACCTCGCCACGTGGCGTAAAACGGAAGTGCCGATTGGCGCTGTAGTGCCGATTGGCGCTGTGTTGGAATGGAATCGTTTTGTGAAAGACTAGCAGACTTGCTTGAAAGTGAGTGCCATTTGGCGCTGCATTGGTAGTGTTTAGTTTGACTATCAGATATTGCCCCTCCTGGGAACGAACCTCGCCACGTGGCGTAAAATTGAAGTGCTGATTGGCGCTGTAGTGCCGATTAGCGCTGTGATGGAATAGAGTTGTTTTTGTGAAAGACTAGCCGATTGGCTTGAAAGTGAGTGTCACTTGGCACTGGATTGTCTGACTTTAATTGTTCTTAATGTAAGCGAGTTAAGTCGAACTTTTTAAGGTTGAATAAGATGGTAGGAATCTACAAAAAGACGTTTAGTTAAATTTTGGCGTTTTCTTTTTCATTATTTTAACTTTGGGCGCAGATTTTTAGCAAACAATACCGGCTGTTTTTCTTTTTTATATGTATAAGATGATGTTATTTTTCTATTCAAGTAGGTTCTGGATGATAACAGACATTCATTGCAGCAGGCTCGAGGATTCCGGTTGTGCGGCTTGACACGAACCAAGACGAGGATGCAGGAAAGATGGGCTAATAGACGTTAATGAAATGTTGTCGTTGAAATATAGTATATAGCAATGCAATACGATCATTCCTATTGTACTTGGTGTTTTTATTTTTTTCCCTACCTATGAATTACTTGAATATGGGATAAATAATTTATTTTCGTTTGAACGCAGTGAATTAGAAAATAACTAGATTTATGAGCTAATGTATGTTGGAATATATATACCTGTACGTAGAGTATCATACCAATAAACATATCATTTTTAACAAGAAATATCTTTAAAAAAGATAAACGGCGTTGATGGAAAAGATTTATATATACATGTATATAAGAAAGAAAGAAATACAGAGAGGCGAAGCAGACACAGTTTAGTTATTTTATTTTACTTGTTATAGCTGTTGACGAACCACCCCTGCCTTCTTAGTATGACTTGAAGATAAAGCGAACGAATCATGACAACTCATAAATTCATTGAAAGTGTCTTTCAAAAAAAAATGTTGAAGCTGCTGCAACAATTTCATACAGTGATAACAAGTCGATTAAAGAAGCAATTTATTCAGTTTCAATAAAATACCTCGTGTAGAGTTAGAACTCAAGATGAAGAAATTTCCTTGAAATTTAATAATTTAACAATATAAATAACAAAAGCCTGTTACAAGAGCGAAATCTACCAACTTTTACGTATATAAACTTTAAAAATGTCCATCTTGAGTATTGAACCCGGAGCCTCCGCGTGCGAGGCGAGAGTGTTAACCACTACACTACATCAGTTCAAAAATGAACTACAACAGCCACTAACAACCAATCAAAATAATCTATTTGATCTTTCCGCTACATAATAATAAAAATCCCACTAGATACCTCTCCACCCTGCTAGATTCCTCTCTGGTGTAAATAGCTACCAATCGAAATAGTTTATTTCATTTTCCCTCTGAATAATAAGATACGAGTATTTACAACATTTCATTGGTCGAAAAACTAGGTCAAAAGCGAGCTTAGACTGCTAACGCCGAATAAAATCATATCTTGTGCATTAAATTAAAATGAAGAAAAGCAAGCGAAAGACAAATATAAAAAAATAGTTACTGTTATTGGGTTCGAACTTGCAATGTTTTGCATCATAGCCCGAGATTCTTACCCACTGAGCTATTGCGTCATTACTGAATATCTAAAACTTTAAACAGGTTTTAATGTCGTGAAAGTTAAGTAACCTAACGGTTACACTGCAAATTGACGCACTTCACCTATTTAGGATTATAACGGTGGACTTGTCCGAAAGGTCACAGCTCACGGGTCAAAATCGAACTATAACAACAAATCGAAATTATCTATTTGATTTTCCCGCTGCATAATAATAAAAATCCCACTAGAAACCTCTTTACCCTGCTAGATGCCTCTCTGGTGTAAATAGCTACCAATCGAAATAGTTTATTTCATTTTCCCGCTGCATAATAATAGAAAACGAGTATTATTTACAACATTTCATTGGTCGGAAAACTAGGTCAAAAGTGAGCTTAGACAGCTAACGCCGAAAAACAACGAACGAAAGCATAAAATCACTTGTCATACTGTACAATCTAAATGAAGTACACGTCACAAACTGATGCAGAATGCTTCCTTCACTGAACCATTATATCCTTGTAAAGATTCGATCTTTATGGTTATCACGCGCGGAAACAAGATACAATAAAATTTGCATTGACATTAATGCTGACTCATTTTACTATCGTATGTACATTTCTAATTATTTCTTTTCTGTTTTTATAATCTTTTCTATATTTTATATGCCTGCTTCGGACGTTATGATTGCACGCGCTACTCAAAAGCATATTAGGCTAAAAAGGACTCATATCACGAATATCACGAAAACTCAGCCTCCCCATACAACTAGTAAGAACAAAGATTACGAGCGTACAATTTTACAATTGAGTCGAAACATTATTTATTGCCTATTTATTATTAAAATTAAAGCAAATTTTAACGTGTACACTTATTACATAAAAAAATGTTACTTTTAACGCGCTTGCATAATATAAAATACGTGCATATAAATTTCGAAAGGTGTTGACACTTTTAAATAAGGAAATTAACTTAAACAAAGCAATGTCGTCTGCTCAATCGGACATAATAAAATAGTTGGAGATTTTGTTACACATTTTTACACCATAATGATATTTTACCGAGAAATGCATATTAATGTCGTCTGCTCAACTTTATGACGTCATTTCAAAAATAGACTTTAGAATGTACATTTTCCCGCGATGCGCCCAATTTAAGATTTTGTATTTCATTTACTTGGGCCGTATGTTGTTGTCGTTGAAGTGATATCGATCAAAAAGAAAAATATCAAAAAATCTCATTTGTAAACGGCAAAACACACTTTAATGACACTATTTACAAAACAATGTTATTGTATTAATGTATCTTTATATATATATACATTACGAACAGTATAGAACAGTGAAGGAAAATGGCTAGACCTAAAAATTACCTGAAATTCTTTTTTACATAAAAACTAAACTAACAACATAAAACAACATTTTAAATGCCCATGTACGTGTGAGGTCCTTCACTATAACTTTCAATTATGAAGAGAGAAATCAACATGGTTTTTATTATTGTGTATTCTATTTGTAACGCGAGCATGAATCTCAAGGTCAAACACAATTTTACAAATATCTCATAATATTTACATTCCTATTGATTTCTTCGTTTTAAAAAATTCGGTTCATTTTGCATGAACCGCATGACCCGTAATGACGTCAGTAATGTCATGGCTGTTACTATTGACGTATTACTCACCCTTTTCACTTAATACTAATTTTTGAAAGCGTTCGACTTAAGTTTATTTAAAGAAAAAATGAATAAAATGTAAATATAAGTAATTATAGGTTATTAGACGTTTTAGTGTACAATACGGGAATATATTTGGACGAGTACACAGCTTGAAAAGTCATATTGGACGAGCCGTTAGGCGAGTCCAATATGACTTTTCAAGCTGTGTACGAGTCCAAATATATCCCGTATTGTACAGTAAAACGTCTAATAACCTTTTTATTCTACATCTAATAAATGAAGCATGACTTTTCAAGCGTTTAAAGACTATTCCATATACATGTATATTCCATATTGTACGGTCCAATATTTTATTAAGTTCTACATTTCTCTTACAATGAGTCACTGTCACCAGACGCTTTACTCGTCTCAGTGTGTATTTAAAGACAAGCGCCTACACGACCACGTGTTTTTTTTTCATTCGGATCATTTTTACGGTCAACGGCTTTTATCGTTGTAAAACAATGGTAAAGTGCATTTGCACTTAATCATCCAATATGAAAAAAATACGGACTTTTTTGGATCCAATACGGAAAAATATTGGACGGTCACGTGGTACAATTAAAGGACGCTAATTGGATGAATATATTAGATGTAGAATAATGTATCATATTACTCATGTTGATGTTGTCATACTCCGTTTTTGTTTTTTTATACATGTATAACTAGCCTTATTAATATGCAGATATAAAATACCTGCGAACAAATTCTTTTCGACATCGAGTACACTTTTTAAACATAGAATTAGTCTTTTACAATTTAAAAACAACGTCGTCTGCTCAACTAAAAGACTTCAGTTTTAAACTTATTTACGACAACGTTCCAGTGACGTGCCCCATATTGGCAAATTCTTGAAATGACGTCATAAAGTTGAGCAGACGACATAAGCATTTCGCGGTAAAATTAACTCTTAAAATGTGAAATGAAATCACATATCAGTTATGAGAAAATAATATATTATTGTGAGTCATTTCCAAATATATTAACAAATGAAGTGTCACAAAATAGCGCCGAATGCACCTTTTTTTGGCGTGAATAAATTATCATTTGCAAATCTTTAACGAGATATCTAATAAAAGATCATTTAATTTATTCACTTGGTCCTTTAGGCCACTGTTCGTTGATTTTTCGTTTCTCAGATCCCGCCGACTCTAATTTTTGCTAAAATGGAAAAAAATAAAATTGAAAATGACCAAAGAAAGACAAATTTTCCCAAACCTTTTAGCGATTGACTATTTCACTGCGCATGTCTGTACTTTCAGCAGACAGCGACAGTCGTTTATTTTCTGATAACGACGGAGAAAGAGTCTATTTTAGCGATTGTCCTCAAAATTTAGTGCAGTTTAACCTCCGAAAATATCCTATTATCACGACTCGATATTTTTCCAAGCACAAAACCAAGATGGATGCGTCCATCAACTCAAACAGTGAACAATTTAATGCCATATTATTCTACATTTATTTCGAAAGAACATAATCGTTACTTTTTTTTTTATTTTATTCCCTCCTCCGACCCTAACCTTCTCATGAAAAAATCTGAGAAACAAAAAATAAAAAAAACAGTGGCCTTAATACGGTGTTAAATTCGGTTGAAGACAATGAATCGATATGCCAAACTGCAAGTCCTCCAATCAATCGCAGCTGTCGTGGCACAGTAAATGACCGGTAACTGCATGAATACATTTTAATTGCAAATTTGTGCAGCACTACCTGAAAACACCCAATGTTTTGTTGTTGCTGCTGTTGTTGTTGTTGTTGTTGTCATTGTTGTTGTTGTTGTTTTAATATGTCAACATTCAATTTTGTTTCTTGTTACGTTGTAAAGTTGTCACAATTTTTAGGAGTATTATTCAAAAGTTAAACACTTTGAACACGGGTGTTGTTTCTTGTAGAACAGCAAGTTAACACGTACCTTAAATCGTCACGGAAATCTCGTCCAGCTAGACAGTACACATAGAAGTTCAAACTGTTGTTAAACAAAAGCATCGCGCGCGTGAAATACCACCAAAACATGCTACTAAAACTAAAATTTTTGATATTAAGAAAATTATACCCGTACTCGTTTTCCTGGTCAATTGCTATACATAACAACATCATTGGAAGCACGGATACACAATGAAGAAGTCCTGTAACGACTGTTACGATGGTGAATGTTGCAAATGCACCTTTTCGGCGTACTCTTCCTGAAACTGCTTTCATTTTTCTCATTTGAAACATCTGAATCAGAATCAGAATGTTACAAACCATAATAAAAATAAAGGGTAGAATCGCTAAAACCCACATTTTTAGTTTGTTCATAATGTCATTATCTGATTTACTATAATTTCCATCGCTACAATATGTGAAGGTTATTTCGGAGTTTTTCATTCTAAACACCCATAAGCAATGGGGTATGACTAGTATAAATATAATACATCCAAAAGATATCCAAGTCCTTATTTTCGAAGGTTTCCATGAGCATTTCAGTGGAAACAGAATGCTGATTGTTCTCTCTACAGATAATGTCACAATAATCCATGGCGATATTTGTGGTCCAATTTCTCTTAAAAATACTAAAACCGAGATAATTTCACAATAATCTTTATCAAATATATTAATAGAGAACATGTAGAATATACTCGCGTTATAACTAATCAAAACGAAAATGTCACATAGCGCAAGAATCTTAAAGTACAATGCGCACGAAAGAACTTTACATCTTGGTCCCTTGTTCCACACAATCAGTGAAAGTAAATTTCCTAAAATTCCGAAAAACAACAAAACACTTGTTATAGATATATAGATTTTCCGTCCCAGCAACCTGTCTGAATATTCGAATTCGTATTTCAAATCGAAATCATAGGTTCCGTTTCCGTATCGGTCTAAACCAGAAACGTTTATATCACCATCCGAGTTATTCGTTCCAGCCATAACTTAGAATGTGGAAATTGTGTGTATTTGTGGTGTTGATAGTCCGCGTGATTAACACATAGGCAAATTGTCAGTGAAAACTAGCTTGCCGCCCGATGCTTTCAATAGTTATACAAATTTTTACGCATGCGCAATATCATAATACATAACAAGAGCTAATTTTTGGGTCGGCACGACCCAGTTTAGCCGGTTTTCGACAATCGTTTTGAATTACTACAAACCTAACAATTTAGGGTTGCATGCAAGACTGTCGAACCTCCTTCTCAGTTTAGCCGGTTTTCGACAATCGTTTTGAATTACTACAAACCTAACAATTTAGGGTTGCATGCAAGACTGTCGAACCTCCTTCTTTATTTCAATGTTGTTACGACAGTCTTGCGTGCTACCCTAGAATATAGTTCTTAGTTTCAAAAAGTAAGTCAATGCTGCAGAGCGGTCAATTTTGTAATGCTGTGCAAAATTATAAAAGTTATATTTAAACATATGGAATCAATCAATATTTGAAGAAATTTAACTCGTGGAACGTCAGACAAGATTTTGAGACATGAACGCGCATGAATACCTAATGGCGGATCGCCATATTGGATTCGACAACATTCTGTTAAAACGAAAAATTCATCGCAATCAACTGAATAGTGAGTATTTATCGAGTTATTTTCATGATGCAATGTTTATGATGCAATGTTTTTTAACACCCAGGTTACATTTGAATGTATATTGACAATAGCATTTCTCTTTGTAAATAGAATTTTTCATATGGAAAATGGAGGTGGATTTGGTGGTTTACGAATGGTAACGTTACAAAATCTTTGTAAAACTGAAATTTTATATTCTTCTTCCAGAATACTTTAATACCGTCTTCAACTGACTAAAGTTTAACATGTTTAGATTCGAAAGACTATACCGCAGTAAACGAGATTTTGACTCTTTTGGTTTTATTGAACGTTACGTCCCGTTACGTCATTTAATGCACTCTCCAAAATGAAAGTAGGAATTTCCGCTGAGTAGGACAAGGCAAAACTTTTTTTAAATTTAGGGCCCTAATCATTGTGGCTATTTATTGTGGAACCTTGTAGCGATGTAAGTAATAAAATCATTTCAATGTATTGCATTGAAAGAAGTCGGATTTTGTACGATTAACGAACATCGTGTAAGATTTTTATAAAAATTTCCATTTGAATGCTTCAACTTCAAGTTCAAACATAAAGCATCAGATTCACAATGCTTTATTTTTAACACATTTAGATCTGTTGAAAATTGTGTTTAAAGTAACTTAAAAATCATCAATGAATTGATTTTACAGATATATTAATGAATGCATTTAATGCATTTGATCAAAAGAACCTGAATTTCCATAGGCATCAGATAATATCCAGATCTGACATGAATGAAATTTTCCCATATCATAACCCATTCCCAAATCATAACCGGCTGCATAGTTGACACAGGGTTTTCTGAATAATTGCCCCTTATATGTAGACCTTCTGAAATGCATATTGGGAATCGCCACATTCAGAAAAAAACAGCCTCACCACACAGTCAAGAGAAGAGAGGGAGAGAGCATTGTTAATAAAATGATCAGTTTCAAAAGAGACGCCACTAACAATGAACAAAAATGAGAACCCTAGTGGTTCCCGCCTTGGAACAGTCATTGAATCTGCTATCAGAAGTTTTTAATACTTTCAATTTTGTCTTGCACTCCATTTAATGATGTCTCACAGGTCATTTAATCAGAACAGATATTCTCAAAATAACACAGGGAAAACCAAAAGAAGAAGAGTAGAACCTCAGGGGTTCACTGAGTATACAGAACAGGAACTTCACAAATTATATGAATTTATTTAATAGTATCTCTTAAATGCATTTCGGGTGATTTTAGCATCCTGGAAGAAAGAATAATCATGTATTTATTTATTATAATTTATATGTATATTGTTTATTTAATTATTCATAAACAGGTTTAGATGATCTTTATATCTGGTCAGACCCATATCAACTTTGACATAATACCCCATTTGAAGCTGTATAGAACTGTTTGACATCATGCAATGAAGTGGACAACAAAAGTGAAGGTAAAATAAAAATGTTTGAGTTAAATCCACAATTACTGTTTTAGGAGATGTAATTTTTGTTAACAGTATATTTTAGTTTATTTGTAATGCTTGAGCTGCCATAACGCTGTGTCAACATTGCAACTGGTAAATTCTTGTAACATGTAAGTGGGTGGGTTACAAATCCATTGCATTCGGAAAATGTAATATTTTTCCGGATCTGGATATTTTCAGATGGAAATTCAGGTTCCTGTAAATTGTAATCTGATGAATAATCAGTGTTCATTTATATTGACATGCAGCCAGACTGGTTTAGGTGGGGCGACAACTATACTAGCCCAAATTTCTAAACCGCCACCTATTATATAAGTGGAATTTTCTAAGTCGTCTTGTAAGCTATTCTACAGAAAATTGGGATGAAGAATAATGAATATATGTCACATACACATCAGTTTAATTATTTTATTAAAACATAATGATGCGTGTGTGTCTTATATTCTTTATTCTACATCCCAATTTTCTTAAGAAAAGCTTACAAGACGACTAAGAAAATTCCACATACATTAGGTGGCGGTTTAGAAATTTGGGCTAGTATAGTATTACCCACAAGGTTTAGCCAGACTGGTTTAGGTGGGGCGACTACTACCCACAAGGTTCATGCTCTGGGCCCTAAATTGTTAGGTTTACAGTATGAATGGACTTAAAGCAATTTGATTTATTTATTCTGTGTTTTGTTTCAACAGTGCAACAGTAATTACTATGCTGATATGATATTGTAAATGAATCACTTCATTAGAAATTTTCTACAGAACAATGTTAATTATTACCTCAAATACCTAATGCAAATAATGTAAATTCAGTATTGCACAGTTTGATCTCATGTGGCATTAAAATTTGAAGTTTAAAACTTCCCCAAATCTGTTATCCGTACTGAATGGGTGAGATCTGTAACCATTTAAAAATATCTTACTGGGATTTCCACAAGAGAAACATTTACACCACCCATTTTATGTATAACTCAAATTAAGAGGTCGCAAACATTGCAAATGGTGAAAACATGCTAAAATTTAAAAAAAATGAATTTCGGGGGAAATACTTATTGCCACCTAGATTTTAGTAAATAAATGTATTTAGCTATGGATGTAGTAAATGTTTGCAAGCTCAATTTAGTCTAATTCCTGTTCTAATTACCAAGCACATAGTTAAACAAAAGAAAAACCATTAATGATTTGCATGAGAACTCTGAAATTCATGGACAATATACCGAAGCAACTAATTTCTGAAATAAGTACATGCTGGTCTACAATGTTTTATTATGAAGAATATTTGTAATTTGAGCAAAGATCAAAATAATTGTTATAATTTTGTGTATGAATATACAGTACAGGTATTCCATACTTTGTCCTTTTTACATGACTGCAGTGTAGCGAAATCTCGAGGCATGTCATCACCGGACCTGATCATGCCATAATCCTGGCAGACACTACATTGTATATCACATTCATACTTAACTATTTTATGATGGCCCAGCAATTACAATATTTGCTCAGAACCCCTGTATTGGCCCAGAACTTTTAGTCTTCATATGAATTTAATGTTTTTATTCTGTTAATTAAAAAAATTATCACTCAAGTATATTCCTATTGACCATGTTATTGGGCCTCGGGCTGTCATATATATCCTTGGCCTTCTGCCTCAGGCATATATGACTACCCTTGGCCCAATAATATCGCCAACATGAATTCACTTGAATAATTACATTATAGAATATTCGTCTGTGGGCCACCTTGCACAAACACGATGTGTTCTTGTGGTTGCTTATTCATTTATTAAGTAGGGTAATCTCATATGAATGTGTCTCAAAAATCCAATGCTGTTTCTGTTTTCTGGGTTAATAACTTGACCCTTTACTCCATTTACACGCCATTTCACCACATGGGCAACCAGTGTAAATAAAGATCAGATAGAGATAGCACAGATGTAGCTCCAGATCAGCTTGCACATCTGACATTTTTGTGGTCTGATCTGTATCTACTCTGTTCATTAGATACATTTAAACTAAAGCTCTTTTAATTGTAAGCAGATGTGTCAGCACCTAGATCTACAATAGATGGTCATGTGTTAAAAGGTGTATCCTACAAGTAAAATGAAGTATCAAAATGCAAGTGTGTTATTGTAATAATTAACCCTTTACTACATATATACACATTTTCATGCCTGTGCAACCTGTGTAGAGATACAGATCAGATGGCAGAACTGATCTGGAACTGCACTGGCCACATTGTGGTCAGAAATAACCTATTGAATAAAAAAGCTAACAGTTTAGATCCTAATCAGGCAGTATGGATGTGTCGGCTGATCTAGATCTACACTGATCACCCATGCCACACAGGCATATACATGGACAAAAGGTTACATGGGATAAATTGTGTAAGAGCCTATAGGAATTGAAGATGGCACAAAGCTTACATCAGAAAACCCTCTTTTGTGTGGTATTTATAAAAAAAATACATTAAAACAAATTATGACAACAGTGTAATCTGTTAACTGTTTAACTGCAACAGCTATTTATGTACATATTCATAAGCAACAAAAAGTACAGTGAAATTGACTTGGGTTATTTGTTATGATTTAAAATACAACATTTATTATTTTCAGCCATGTGTACCATCAGTCTAGTAAAAGCTGTGGACTTGAAATGTTTGCAAAATTGGTAGAAAACTAGAGAGCAGAATATGAATGTTACTATAAAAAATGGAGACAAGGTTTGCATTTTTTATTTCCATATATTAGAACTGCATGACTGTAATGATAGAGACACTTAATCTATCTGTTAATGTTGGTATTTGTATCTTGTAACTAGAAAACATAAAATTGTGTTTGTATGTTTTTGAAGACTTGTAAGACCTCAGTTCACAAGAAAATTAATCCACCTATAAAAAAGTTACTGTGTTGTTTTTGACCTTTTCTTCCATGAATACATGACATGAGTGACCAGTGTATATCCAGATCAGCAGGCATATCTGTGCAGTCTTAATAAGATCTACATGGTTCATAATAAGATTCATGAGGCTATTTCTTACAAATATGCAAAAAGTGTAAATTCCAATCAATCCAGATCAGACTCCAAAATTATATTGTTTGTGACAACATTCTTGAGCTGATGTAAATTTTCAGGTCAAGGTCACATTTGATGGAGTTAATCCCTTTCTGTACTTTTATTTTAACAGAAAAACTTAATGTTGACTATAACTTTGCCTTTTCCTAATATTTCTACATCAAACTTTCAAATTATATTGCTCATGACAACACACTCATCATGACTCCAAGTTCTTTATATCAAGATGGGTTTTTCCCCCTCTTGTTCTTGAATTTTATAACCTGACATAGCTGCCAGGGAGACATAAGTGAACACTCACCTAGTGTAACTTTTTGGTGTATTCTAATTATATCTAAGTTTAGACATGTTGTCCTTCCACCAGGTTTGCTCTCCAGGTCACTGACTGCGTCTGCAAACTTGATAACAGTATTTGCCTTGACTTGTTAATTGGACCTTTATTGTTTTGGGGTCGAATATCTATGTCTCAGAGGTCATAAAGTAAATTGGTCCCCGTCCTTGAGGTGAAAGTTTGTTTCTGGTCCAACTTAATCAAACACAAACTCTTTGCCAAAGATCCATCGCTTTTCAATTGTGTTTTGATGGCCGACCCATCAGTACCTCCAGTCCTTTGATTCTAGACATTACCGTACAAACTGATGGTTCTCAAAAAATAGTTTCACATTTGTATTGGTGACGAACGTGTCCGTCACTTAACACTTTTCAAAGTAAATAAAAAAACAAATAAGCAAAGCTTCCACGAATCAAAGACCAGAACCATCATTCCATGCACAAACTGTCTTTAATGGGGTCCTACCGATATACAGAGTTATCTCAATATTCTGTCCTAAGTTACCTCCCTTTGTAACGCGCACCTGTCACTGGGTAGTTCCGGTCTGAGATTGACATTAAAACAGACATGCAGTTGTCATCTGTGTTCCTTTCAAATACGTTTTAATAGGGTCTGGTTGGATAGAGATCAGCATAATGCATACAAACTTTTGATTATTATCCTTGAATGGAAAAAATAGATAGTTTTATAGTGCAGCGCATAATATTTAATTAAATTTGCCCTTTTACCATTTTCATACGTTTGCGAGGTATGTGTTTAACATCGTTATGTTCGACCCCTTCGGTAATAAATCGTAAAAGTACGCATTTCTTATGCTCAGAAATGAGAAATGGCAGATTTGAGGGAAAGAAAAGTAAGAAACCGTTAACGAAAAAATGTAAACTAGTACAATTTATTACACATGATGTAAAATAAAGTTTGACTTCCGCCAATGAAACGCCCGTTCACTTTTATACACGTTCTTTCATGTCCATGCAACATTTTGGCCAGGAATTTAATAGTCTAAGATTAATTTAATAATGGAACCTTTTCCTACAAATTCACACCATTCGGTTCATAGATTTGTGCTATGTTCGTATTAACGTATTTTTCAATATACTGCTATTTATTCTCCAAAAGTTTCTTTCTTATTCTTGTACAATTTAGAATATATTCAAACATGGTTTTGTAATGTTTTCACGTTTTTCTCTTTTTTCAATTTTTTATTTCATTTAGTTTTACAATCAAATTTAATTAATTTAATAAAGTTTATATATCATTGGGTAAAACTTTCCCGAATGATATTTTATTAAATTCAGATCGGAGCGCTTTAAGTTGCAAATATCAAATAATGAATGTCTCGGGCCTCAAACAACAGTGTGACACTTAATTAGAAAATGTTATCTCAAGTCACTTTCTTAAAACAACACTTTTACCCCCAACAAGCAACGTTTTCAACCTCTTACAATTCAACAACTAAACTTCAAAAGGCCTTTATCACACCTCCAGCTGGTAAAACCCAGTCTTGCTAATTAGATTACGTAACATGATCATAAAACACCAGGCCCTTTTCTTAATAAGCATTGTTTGCATGACTTAATGGTGATTGGCTGAATACTTAAGTGAACGTTTTAAAAAGATAAAATTTCGATGCCAGCCAATAGATAATTTTTCATAAAGGATACGTGCAGTTACGTAAATAGGTAAAGATGCATTTAGCAGGGTCACAAATCAATATTAGTATTATATATAGACCCTGATTTAGTTATTAACTTAAAATCACTTTACAAAGATGATGGTTATTCCTAATATGCCTGTTCCACTTTTTTTGTTAATTTGACAATGCATTTTAACTTCAAAGGCACTTTGAAACTTTTTATCTACACTTTTAACGGTACGCTTTATTACCGCTTCTAAACCGGAACTACCCAATCAGTAAGGGAAGCTACTCTCAATGGGAGGTAACTCTGGATATCGGTAGGCCCCCATTCTTACAACATCCTGAACGACAGAAAAGTAACTATACTATGCGTTTTATATACCCTATCTAAACGCGTCATCGCATATAAATAAACCTGCAAACCCGGTATTATAAACATTTTAAACGACCCAAAAATAAATATATGTATATATTCATATGCTTTTTAATCTGCGTTATGTTATATGTCTAATTGAAACGTCTATTTCACAGAAAGTGCTATCCGATATATTATAAAGTAAGTTTTTCCTTTAAGAACTATTAGAAAATTTATTTGTGTAAGTTATTCTCTGAGGAGGAGTAGTAATTTAGCACTTCCGTCAGGACTACGTTATTATTGCGCGTAGTTATTGATATTGACCTTTGCGAACTTCATGTATAAACAACGTGACCGAGGGACGGTCGTTACAATCAGTCAGAGAATACGCGTATGTAAAATAACATAGCAGTTATATGTACAATTGATCGTATTTTCCAAATTGTTAAATAATATCAACAAACTTTTCAGAAGACAGTTATTGCCTATGTTAAAAAACAGTGAATGTCACCAAAATATGTAACTATCAGTTTTCTTGATTTGGCCAAAAATTATATGTCGTTCAGGGGACCCGGCCCACCCTATATTTTCCCGCAAACCCAAGCTTTTTTTTACAAAAATTAATTTAAAAAAGTAAAAGAAACCCGACCAAAACAGCGTAGGTACGAAATATACTTGGTGCGAAACGATTTCCAATGTAGATAATGTGGAACAATGATATATTTTAAAAAAAGCTAGTAGACGGCTCGCTTAGCATATTGAATTGAAGTGGATGAGACTCTATGTTAGTTCATTTAAAGTTTTGCATGGAAAATGAAATAATATTTTGTGGCCAAACTACTTATTGAACTGTATTCAAGCGAACACCGACAGATCTGGCGGAAAGTTATAAAGTAAACTAAAATCGAATGTTTTACAATACAATCGAATGTGATATGTCATGTGAAAGAGAATGTAGACTTGTGTGATATTAAACTGAAGAATGGCAATAAAAGAGTTTAAATAGACCTGTTTACACGGATACAAAAAAAAAATATTTAACAGTTTTAATATACCTTTGCATTTTAAACTGAAAACTGAAAAAACTGATTAACTAAAAAACAAATACACATTGCGGATCCTTCTAGATTTATTGTAGGCCCAGACAAATCATCACGAGACTCGGCATCACTTTCCCACATTACAGTATAAATTCATCGTTTATTGTTCCATAGAGACAATATCGATTGATAATCATTACATCGCACACAATGCTATCGGACTGATATTGTTAAACTGTGGCCTACAACTTGAGATCCACATATGATGTTTTTATTTACACCCATAGACCTTAAACAGAGTTTACTTTCATACACGCACCGAGAAAACACTTACAGCAATGCAAACATATAACGAAATATTACAGATATAATATATGTTTTAAACTTAGATAACATTTAAAACAAATGACAGTAAAGTCCGACTATATTCCCACATTTACACATTTAAAGTGTCCCAGTTTTCCTTAAGTTTTCTAAAACACATGCTTATTAATATATTTTGTTAGTTCCAAGAACAAGACGACATGAAGAAAGTTAAGGAAATGGAATTTACCTTTTCTGGTTACACGAACAAACGTTACGGCAGTTATTCTGAACATTCCTGTTGTTCCTTTTTCCTTTGTGAGGATGTTCCTGATATGCAAAAATCACTTTTTACAGACCAATATAGGAGAGTGATACATTGGGCCAACTTGATTTGCCAAGACGGCTTACGAACCGGTGTTAACCGGTCACCGATCGGCTCGCACCAGTGTGAAATATGAATCAAGCGTTCCGGCTAAACTAAAATGGTGTCAATAGCTACGGCTGTGGTTGTTAGACGCTCTCCGCAAAAACGTAACCGGTGAATTCGTCGTGCGCCGGTAAGTGATCCCGGCTTAATCTTGGAACAAATAAAGTGATTTGCCGGTGCCCGTTAAGGAATCGGCGTACGCCGGTGTAAGCCGTCTTGGCAAATCAAGTTGGCCCATTCTCTCAATACTTTTATTTCAGTGCATTGTATCATTAGCGATATAATAGTATTTACCGACACTTTTTATCTGTAAATATTCCCTTTATCTCACCAATAATTGAGTAATTAAGAGACAGTTACGAAGCAGACAGCACACACGATCGGATCAGTCTTTTTCTCAGTTTGATGCAAAAAGAAACTTTAGAGGCACGAAATTATTAACTTTAGTAACTATGGAAGCTCGGTGTGTACACCTTATGCATAAATCATGGAAATGTAAATTAATGCATACCCTTGATTTGGGTTATAGGGTTATAAAAGGTTCAAAATGCATATCCGCTAAAAGCGACACAAATACAATTTAACACGATAAAGAGCGAAAGTTTAAAATAAAACATATTTCAAGATAAAACATACTTTAAACAATGCTCGAAAAGACGATGACGGTTACCACGATTACCGCCTTTGATGCGATTCGTTGCAAAAAGATTCGCCTGCGGGGGCTTAAGTTCGGTTCTGGTCAAGGCCAGCCAATAAACATGGCATACAGTCGGGAAATATTAGACTTGGTTTGATGAAGCCTGTCCATGGTCAGTAAGAGAATGCTAATTGTCTTTACTGTCCAGTCTAGTTTATTAAAAATTGATTTTTTAAAAGTCAAAGACATACGTCTGAATAAAAACACGTCCTGAAGACATGGCTTTCATACAAAGCAAAAATGTATATTAAAAAAAAAGTACAATTAAGGGTTAAATATGAATAACAGACTGAGATCCATTAAGAAATCATATCCATTCAACACAGCGAAACAACAGAGAAGAAAACGTAATCTATAATGTTTAAAAATGAGACACCATAAA
Organism: Corbicula japonica; assembly: GCA_038501625.1. NCBI lineage: Eukaryota > Metazoa > Mollusca > Bivalvia > Venerida > Cyrenidae > Corbicula > Corbicula japonica. The sequence goes on along the minus strand of JAZAYU010000750.1, from coordinate 14,955 downwards.
CAATTAGGCTGGTTTTCCATGTATCCGACTGCGACTGCGCTGTGCGATTGCGATTTGTCATCCGTGCATCGCAGACGGAACCCCTTTTCCATGTATCCGATCCGACTTCGCGATTTTATTCTTTTCATGTGAATATTTGACAAGGCAACGTATTCGTGATGTTGGATTAACATCGTATTATGTATAGAAAATTAATTACTGGAATAAAAGGAAAGCAGCTAATCAATAATTTTACATGTAAGACCTGGAATCTCAAGCCGAGAAATGATACTTTTCCAGGTATTTGTTACGATGTCTGCATCTTTGTATTCTTTCCTAGAACAGTCATATAATACAGGCTTTTCTCCCGGATTAGTTCAATCAATTTTTCGCAATTATTCTGATCGTTTAATTTAGATTTCATGATGGTGACTTTTGGAAAGATGTTGTCCGTCTATCCGATTGCGCTGAAAAGAACGCTACAGCATCCGTTCTTTTTCTGGCGACGGATAGACGGACAGCGCAGATGGATACATGGAAAACAACTCATTGATAATATAGGCATCCGATCTTGTTTCCGTTTCTTTTCCAATCGCAGTCGGACAGCGCAGACGCATAACGGACACATGGAAAACCAGCCTTAACGAAACGACGCAAAACGGAGGGGTTATGCCGCATTGGAATGGCCAGAGGCAGAATATATTAACTGTATGGTTCTTGGATGCACGAACCATACACCTGTGTCGCCAGAATCTTGAAAACAAAAATGTACATGTTGCTTTCGGTAATTAACCACACTCACCCAACGACTCGATAATGTTGCAAAGTATCAACTAAAATAGGTAGGTAATCGATGACCTTTCTGTGAACTAAGGAGTTTGAGTTTAAGACGCAAGCCCGCCATAACACGAACAAAAGAAAAGTAGACAAAACGATGTGTGATACAGTAGTTCGCGAATTGAAATGGGCAGTGGAAAATATTTGCTATAAGAGTTTCAATGTCTCGTTTTGCATTCCTGAAGAACAAACAAGAACTTATTGCCTCAGTAAACCAGTATCAACATGTCCAAATAATTCAATATTAAGATATGCAAACGCATGTAACATTTACAACAAAGTTAGCCCCCACCAACCACGAAAAACAAAAAATAAAATAAAAACAACAAATAAACGAACAAACAAAAAAAACAATTCCAACAATAACAACTATGCAAGTAGCAGACCCTCGATTATAAAACAGATATCACAGCATGCGGATTAACATAAAAATACCGAAGTTAGCCACATTTAATGAAAGTTTCCAAGCCTCTTGAAAAAAATATGTAGAGGCAATGATTAAGTGTTCAACAGCTGTAAACATCGCGCATAACATTTTCATAGGGCTTAATCTTTTCTTCGTCTTCGTTGCCGTCGATGTAACACTTCAGAATAAAATTAGATGCAAGTTCATAAGATATTTCAAATATAAATATTTTCGCATTTAAATTCTGAACACTCGTTCGAAATCATATTCCAATTATGAATGCAAAACCCGTTTGGAGCACATATATGCTTGCTACCTCTGATATTTCAGCTAAAATTTTAACACATTTCAAAAATAAATATCAATTTAAAGATAATAGCATTGTCAACCGAAGGCACGAGTAAACATGCATTTAACTGTTATCTTCTGTGATGTTTTATTCAAATAGCGCGATATCCTGGGTATTTTATCATAAGTGGGATACCAAAAAGATAAAACAATACACGGAATTAACTGCGCATTTAAATATATAAGACTTTAGTATAAATGTGTATCAGTAATTAAAGAAAAGCAATAGTTTATGGTGATAATTTATTTGAAACGAGGAATTTTGTAACAAAAGACTGAAAATTTGTTGTTTCAACAGGAATATTTATACTTAATACTTGGAGAAAGTTAATATAAAGATGACCTTGAAAAAATAAAGGGAATGGTTTATTACTAATTATTTTAAATAAGATTCCGAAACTTTGAAATAAAATAACTTAACACAATTGCTGAAGCATGGGCAACGCACACAGCTCACCGGACATTGAATGGAAAATGGTCGGAAGGTGTGAAGACATGAGACAAATTAAGAATATTCTCAAAAATGTGAGACACGTTAATATAACGGGCATGAAGAAAATAGGCAAATCACGAGTTATATTTGCTCTCGCAGAAAGTTTCAGGGCAGAATACGATTTCAGTTTTATTGGAGATTTTGAGGACGTAGATGTTAATGATTTTCCTGACGTCAGTGAACATATTCAAGATGCATGTAGTCGCATCGGTAAGGAAGAAACAAACCCGGAAGTGTTTCGTCCAGAAGAGAACAGCGAAACGTCGATTGATGTTTTAAGATCACAAGTAAATGTTTTCTATAAACGCTTCAGAAAACGGACTTTGGGCAAGCAAAGTGTCATTTTATTTCTGGACAACTTAGACAAAGTACTGGAAAGTAATTTGAAGGACGTCCTATTAGACTTTGTCACCAAAATTCAAAGAAACTGCTCTAATACAAAAATAGTTTTGGGACATTCAATAAGAACATTGTTTACATTAAACGGTTTCCAAACATATGAAATTAGGCAGCTTTCAAAAGATGCAGTTATGGAACTTTTGTTTGAAACAACAGAAAACAGAAACAAAAGTCGCAGCTGTTGTTCCGACATGCATTTCTCTAATGACATGAACGTATTTAAAGAAGGAAACAAGCCGTATCTTGAAGCGATAGCACTGTTGTGTGAAGGACTACCGTTAGCAGCGACGATGTCAGGTCAGACCACATACAGTATTTCTAGAACCATTAGAAATATTTACATCGTACATGTACAGTGATACCGTAACCCAAATCATTGATAAGAATTTAAACGAATTATAATAAGAGCACGAATAAATATAAAGGGTTCACCACACTCCTCCTTGCAAGTTCACCGATAAAAAAGAAAATTAACAAAATCACTAGAACGGAAAAATGCCGTTCAATGAAACTTTGCACAAAATGTTACTCCTGTATCTATTTTCCTTAGACACGTTAGAAGAGTAAATAAAAACAGCGAGATCTAATAATGCCCTCAACTTCCGCCATTTCAGGTATTTTTTTCTAACATTAGATGACATTCAATTATTATCAATTATTTTCTATGTTTATTAATAAACAATTTCTTCATATAATAAAATTACGAATGTAATAAAATATTACGTGGCAAATTCATGTGTACGTATTTTGGATAATAAGGGTCATGATTGTATTATTCTTGGATTTTTCGTTCTTTTATGGAATTTATAGATCAGAGTTTGACTATAGATTAATTTTCGATTCTGCTCAACTTTATGACATTACTCCAACCCTCAGAAGATTTTTTAGACGTTTTTATTTTTATATGACGTGGCTAAAATTTATAATTTGTATTATTTCAGGAATGATGTTGACAGAGGATAACGGCTTATTGGAACCTGAAGATTTGGTTGAAATTCTCATCACGGCCAGATTGAAAAATTTAAGTCCAGGCAACTGCCCGCCAGATGAAAGATTGGGTATTGTTCTTTTTTTTAAATAAACGTATCATGCTATTTAGAAAGATCATTTTAATTGGTTTCTGAATTTAAATTCTTATCTTGTGATCTTACAAAAACGGTAAAATAAACATCAACATGACGCTGCATTTTACAATTTAAACTCTAAAAAACATAATCTATGTTTCTAAATGAAAAGAAACGTCATATATATCAACGATAAATACTATTTCAATAAAAAAAAAACATTCATTCATAAGTTTGAATTTCGTTGTATTTTCCAATAGTAGAATTTATATAATTTTTTTAAAATGTTTTATGGAGACGAAATCGTGAAATTATGCGAAAGTGTTAAATAGATAAAGTATGGGCTGTTTAAAAAATGGCTGGTTTGGGGTTTCCTGTTATAAAAATGTACAACAAACAGTAACTTTCATTTTCCTACTTTGCAGAGGTGTCTCATCATGCCCTTTAAAGATTTGTGAAGTTTCATTAAAATAGCACCATCAGTTAAAAAATATTCTAAAATAATGGGCATACAATGTCAGGAGTGTGCCAAAAAAGTGTGACACTTTTATAAATCACATTTGTTCAGACCATCATTTTACCAAAAGCTTGAATGAAGAACAGTTTTACTGTTGTTGAAGTAAAAGATGCATTTCTTAGGCATCAACTAACGATAAAATTAAGCCTCAAGTAATCAAAATTTATGTTATTTAGTCAAGCGTGGTAAATAAGAAAATACCTCAAGAAAATCAATACATCTTTGTTCTTTAAATGTGTAGGACTTTAGAGATTAATTGTACAAAATAAATGTTTTGTGTATCACTATGTATAATGTTTCTAGATGCAATAATTGTAATATCTATCACCTCTATCGAAATTATATTGTCTGCAGCTCATTTCAGAAAATATCAGCTAAATTTGTCAAGAGTGTGATATTATGCACATATTGCAATATTCTGTCAACATATTTTACACGAAATCAAGAGCATGATTTTCCTAGAAGTCTGTGTCATGTTTTGTTAAATTGTGACAAGCAGGAATGGCCTTAGTGAAACATTTTTAGTACGTATATGGTTGTCAGGAGTGTGACACACTTTCTTAATAATATGAATTTTTTATCTTTATGCGATAACACAAGTTCTGAAGCATTTATATTTGATGCTTCAACGTTTATATTAACAGAAATGCACATTTAAATAATAAGAAACAGTGATAATTGTATTTTAAGCACATAAATTAAAATTTATGTGATTTATTTAATATTGGTCAATAAAAGCTCCATAAAATTTTTATTCAGCCACATATGCGTATTACGTAATTGATTTTGATCATTGTTAAGACTGTACAAACATATAAAGCAACCAGTTTGGACTTTTTATGAACTAAAATTCTTTAATTTTTTTCACTTCACCTTCCTGTTTTTGAATGGCCTAAATGAAAATATCTCGGCAACCAGTTGACCGATTTCAAAAACCTTTTCAGTTCTGTACTCAGATTCAACAAGCAAAAAATACAGAATAACACGTTTGGAATTTTTATGAAGTAAAGATTTTAGTCTATGTCTATCAATTTAGAAAATACACACAAAAAGTGACCTTACTCTATCAGAACTTTGGGTGAGTGTTTACTCCACTCCTTCTATTACTTATAATTTTATTACAACACAACAGACTATATACGTCCCGCATAACAGTACAATATTCTACAATTTTTACACATATTACGACACATCGAACTACAATTATAAAACATTTAACTATACTACATACTAAGCCACTTATATTAAAAAGTGAAATATGCATATTAAGAATTGCATAAAACACAGCGTCCCAACGCAGCCAAAAGAACAGAGGATTATATTGTAATACGACAGACTACAAAACTAATGTTAAATAAATTGTAATGCAACTTATTAATTACAATTAAACAATTACAAATGATAATAAATCATATACTATACATACTGTATAACAATACGAAATACATATACTACACAGATGATGCTTTTTTTATTTCCTTATTTTCTTTTCAGATCTGTACGAGAACCCAATGCATATGTTGAAGAAAAAACTTAAGAGGCACTTTAAGGACTTTTATGATCTCTTGAATGACAACATGAAAGGCTGCGAATTTGAACTAAAAGATGCAATGGATGCTGCTAAAGATATACCAGGTTAATATGAACACTCTTTCAAAGAGCAAATGTAGATTTGGCTGTGTTTTGTTTTAGTATATGACTCAAAATATGAAAGAGCAATATTAGATTTCATTGTCTATCCTGATTTCATAAATCCAAGGTTATTAATATGTTAAATTTGTAGAAAAACAAAAGCAACGGTAAAGGAATCCAATGTTATTTTTATTTAACGCTTTGTAGAAAACACAAAAGCAACGGTAACGAAATGCAATGTTATAATTATGTAAAGATTTGTACAAAAAAACCAAAAGTAAAGGTAAAGGAATACAATGTCATAATTATGTAAAGTTTTGTAGAAATCAAAAAAGTACAGGTGAAAAATCTAATGTTATTATTATGTAAAGATTTGTAGAAAACACAAAAGTAAATATAAAGGAATCTAATGTTAGTATAATGTTAAGATTTGTAGAAAACACAAAAGCTGCGGTAAAGGAATTCAATGTTATTTTTATGTAACGATATGTAGAAAACACCAAAACAACGGTAAAGGAATCAAATGTTATTATTATGTTACGCTTTGTAGAAAACACAAAAGCTACGGTAAAGCAAACAATTCAGGCAGGGATCAATATAGGCATAATCTCAACAGAGGAAAAGAATAAGTTGTACTGGCATGGAATATTGCGAGAGGGTCTGGCTGTTTTGGAAGCTGTTGAACATTTACCTACAGGTATACTAAATTTATAAGGACAACGTCAACTAACTTTTAAGTTGTGAATGCTCTTGGATTTGTAAACAAATATTCGTCAGGGTTAGGTTTTACGAGTGTGCTTCCAATCTAAATTTAACTCTTAATAACTTGCTACGGAAAACAATTAAAATGTTTTGTCGACAATCTCCCGTGCGCGGCTTGCAAGTTAAATAACCAGTTTTAAATGGCTAAATGTGTATGAAACAGTATTCTTTGCTCTAGGTTAGCTTTAGTATATGTTACCAGAACACGAATTGTTCAGTTTTAATGTTGTTGTTTTTTTTTCAAGAAAGACTAATAAACTCATTTCACTACTTTACCGAATCACATGTAAATGCCATATAGTAACTTTTCTAATCTTTTTTTGACGTTCACAAAATCAAATGACTGAACATAAAACAGAGATTGAAAACTAGTCTCAAATCTCAAGCATCTGATTGGCTGAAATGGCGACAGATGCTTGAGATTTTAGACTGGTTTTCATTCTCAGTTTTATATCCTTGGGACCAGTTACTAGACGCAGCACAATCTATTAATATGGTGACAATAGTGATGCATAAGTTAGTAACCTCACAACATCAACAACAATGATAAATGTTTTTGTTGTAATGTCCAAATTGCATATAATATTTAATATTTTCATATCCCAATAGCTTTTTATTATAAATTAATTTTTTATATTATATTTTATTTACTGTAATTTAGTGTTTTTTTAATTATGTTTAAGTTTATTTAAATTTCATAATGTCTCGCATTTACTTTGGTCTGTACCAGTTTTATCTGGACCAGTTTTGTGGTATTCTTATTTCCAACTATAGATTGTCGTAAGTCTTTATAAATAGTTAATTGCAATTTTAAACATGATTTTTCATAATTATTTTATGTTACCTTTTACATTTACAGCGAAGGATTCAGAGAAAATAGCTTTTAAGTTTATGGCAGAAAATGCAAAGAGAGCTGGCTTACAAATTGACGAAAACATCTTAAGAAGTCGAAAGGCACTGGCCCAAGAAATAAAACGATTAGGAGGCAAAACATTCACGAAAGCTGGTAAGCCAAATTTGGGATTGGCCTTTATATAATTTCTAGAAAGAATGCGTTTACATTTTCTTAACATAGTCACATTTTGATAAACATAGGTTTATAAGCCCCATAATGTGTATGTGTGAGATAGATGAAATGAAAACTTGGAAACCCACCGAACACGACAAATGTGAAAATATTGCAGGCTCCGTTTAATTGAGCCTGTTCATGGTCAGTAATGGAAATGCATAGCATATTACTCAATTACTCCCCCGCTACCTGGCACCGGGTTGAGCGCAACTCAATATTTAAACTAATAAACAGTACAGTTCTGATCCACCCAAACGATGGTATGCATAAGGCGATGAACAAATTTATATCGCTTTTGCACTTTCATTATTTTATATTTCAGATTTGAGTGACAGTACAGATTTATGTAGTGTTTTTTCTGGAATTCAAGAAACACAGATGCCTCCGGTATATTTAGATTTGTATTGTTTAAAACTTTCGAATATGTTTATTACTTGTAATTATTCAAACCTTGTGTAATTATTGTAATTATTACTTGTAATTATTGTTACTTTTTTCTGAGACACAGAGCCAAGATAATTAGTTACAAGTCAATTATTAAGTACAGGATTTAGGAAAATTCTGTCATATTTGAAAGTTAAGGTAAACTATCTTCAATTAAAAACGATTATTTCTTCAGATATGTTTATGTTATAATCTATATTATTTTGTTATACATGTATTACTTATATCAGTAACGTATTTGTAACAGCAGGAAATAAGTGGATACGTTAATAATAATATTTTAAAGATTTATTTGGTCCCACTTGCTAGTTGATATATACATTGCATTGCCTTTTTACGTGAACGTTGAAAATGAACATTTGGAGTGGATTATTTTGAATAAAAATTCTGTTCTTTTTTCCCCAGTTAAGGTTTGGTTGCGCTAACAGTTGCATTACACAAGAAATGAACGGTGAGCCAAACATGGAAGAACTGAAATGCCACGACTATGAATTAAGACAGTTTGATAGCATGGATAATGAATTCAGAACTGAAGGAGAGTCAGAAATGGTGTGGAAGAAAGCCGTTCGGTATTCAGCAGATTCTAGTGAAATAAATTTGCAGTTTAAAGCAATACATATCGATGGAACAAACACACGGAGAGATGCCATAGATTAGTTGCTGCTTACGTACGATTACTTAGTTAAAATTGTATGTTTTTATCACGATCCAATAACCATCTGAACTGTAGTAAATGTAAGAAGTCAACAGATTTACTAGTAGAGTTAATCAATTATGTTTACCATTTTTTCTGACAAGAGTGAAACATGCATATGAGGAATAGCCACACTAAAAAAACCACAGCCTTCACACTCGGCAGAAAATTCAGAGAGGAGGAAAGAAGAGCCTGAGTTTATAGAATGATCAATTTTAAACATGACACCACATAAAATGAACGAAAAATGAACCATAGAACGGTTGCGGCCGTAGATCGGTAAGTGACAAAACAATATGCCACTGGCGGTTCAAATCAGGTTCTGTAGTGCACTAACCTAACATTTGTCCCAAACATGTTCCCATCAGAACAAACATGTATCAGTTTCCTTGGTGAATTGGTTCCAACACACCCATAAACTTGACAATGAAGCGTGGAAAAGCATATAATCTTATAAAACATAAGAACCTTACACAATGACCTAACTGAGGTCTGAGCACATTGAGACAAATCAGCTAGAGCACAATAACATGAATAAAAGAAATAGATCGAGCTTCTACGTTAGTTTACTAGATTGCCTGACAATAACATAAAATCCAAAAACACTGCCACCGTCGTTTAAATCGCCATGTATGCAGAGAGCACTGGATTATCCTTTGGGAAAATTATAATTAGTTCAATTATGCAACTTGCACTTACTAGCGTTTGTACAAAATAACTGCGTTTACTTGAAAACAAAATAAAACTTCAACAAACGTACAAAACAAAATTGGGATTTAAAATATATAAAGGGGAATAGAAATTTGATGAAGTCTGTTTTGCAAGTTTGTACACTTGTTCATTTACTGCTAAAATGATATTAGTGTTAAAATTGCATGTAAAATGAAACTTTTTGTACTGTTTATTGGTGTAAATATTAAGTTGCGCTCAACCCGGTGCTAGGCGGCATGGGCAATAATATGCCTTTTTATTACTGTCCGTGAACAGGCTACATCAAACCGAGCCTGCAATAGTTTCATATTTGTCATGTTGGATGGCTTTCAAAGGTCCCTTTTCATCTATTTATGTATAAACTTTAAAGCCTAAAAGTGTTCAATAAATGCTGCATATTACTGGATGCCTAAGTAAGAATGATATTATAACGTTTTGGTAAGCCTTTTACTTGTATTTTTGTAGAAAATAACACACACAGTGACACCGACGAAAATAGGACATTTATTTATAGGCACGTGTCATATTTACATGTTTTTTTACGAAAATTGCAATAAAATACAAGCTGTGTATTTTATTGCTTATTTATATATTAGTTTAACGTGTTACGCGTAATATTTATAAAATAATATGTATTTCAGGCGAAATCTTTAAAACGATAAATGTCAGGAAACGTGCATTTTGTGAAAACGAAACTCGGGCAAATCCAGATTTTTGTTAACGAAAAATCATACTGCTAAGTGTATTCTTAAAATTGTTGCAAAAACATGACTGTGTTATTTCGGCAACCCATTTTCAGCTGAGCTTGGCTATATTTAACGATATCCCCAAGTGCAACTATTGGGAAAACCCATACATGATTTTGATCTATTATTATCATAGATTATCTGAACTTAATATGAATACTTTATTTACAATTATTATTAAATCATATTGGTTTGACCTTTCTCATTGGATTAAACGTGATCACATGATATGCGATAAATTTCGATATTGACTCGTAGGCGGAGTCTTAATCAAATATCGACCTGGGCGAAAAATTTCACGCGCGAATCGGCTTAGGTACGAAATACGTCACAGCGCTGTTACGTCACAACGAATACAACCGTTGTAAACAAATGGCGTCGACTGTGGGAGACAGAAAAGTAAAACTGCTGCTAAAAGCACTGGTGGAAGACATAACTGGCTTAATTTATGATATCTGAGTGTTGCAATGTGTAATTATACCAGGCAATGCTTCGTGGTAAAGTAATGTCGCCAGTTGCAGCAACGAAACGGACAAAACATACTGTATCGGGCACAAAGGTATGTGACAATTTTGGAAATTAGAATAATTTTAAAATTAAGATTTAATAATAAAGCAATTGTTGCATTTCAGTTTCGGTCAATATGGTGATTTATCGACCTGACGAAGCAATATCGACCTCGGGCTACGCCCTTGGTCAATATTGCTTCACCAGGTCGATAAATCACCATATCGACCTCACTGAAATGCAATAATTGTATAATATAGATAAACAATTATAGGAGCGAAAAAAGAATATTAAGGCTGCAGATAATATATATTTATATGCATGACTTTATTGACATTGGGGGAAAGGTAATCATAATTCTTTTGACACCATTTTCAACTTATTCGTTGGGACGGTACAGAATTTTCCTGTTTAATCACTGCGGGGGACCCACGTGGTTTTGATTTGATACCATGTACGGTTAATGGCCGACCAATATCGCGGGTAAGTTCGTCGTTTTAGCTCGACTATTGGAAGTATAGGGGAGCTATCCTACTCGCCCCGGTGTCGGCGTCGGCTTCCGTTAAACAAAATATGCACTTTGGTCCATAACTTGAAAACTACTTATGATATTAACTTGAAACTTCTATATTCACCATCAAATTCTACATCATTACCAACAAGATCCATAATATATTCAATATATTTCAAGTTATGCCCCTTTTTTCTTATATTTTGTGTTAAGCAAAATATGCATTTTGCCCATAACTTTAAAACTACTTGAGATATTGCCTTGAAACTTGAAGTATATTTTCACCACCAAAATCTACATCATAACCAACAAGACCCATAACCCTGCTTTCAATATTTTGCAAATTATGCCCCTTTTTCACTTACATTTAGTGTTAAGAAAAATATACACTTGGCCCTTAACTTCGTTTTGAATGGAGGGATTTCAAAATAACTTGGCACAAATGTTCACCATGACAAGGCGGTGTGTCGCGTACAATACCCATGCCTGTAGGTCCAAGGTCAAGGTCACTGTTACTTAAAATATAATTTTCTTGCAAAATCTTGTCCGCTCTGTAACTTTGTTATTTCTTTTTTTGGATTTTTAAATAAATTGGTATAATTGTTCACCATATCAAGACGGTGTTTCAAGTACATACCCATGCCTGTAGGTCGAAGGTCAAGGTCACCGTTACTAAAAATAGAATTTTCTTGTCCAAGCGGTTACTTTGTTATGAATGGAGGGATTTCAAAATAACTTGGCACAAATGTTCACCATAACAAAGCGGTGTGTCCGCACAATACCCATGCCTGTAGATCCAAGGTCAAGGTCACTGTTACTTAAAATAGCATTTTCTTGTCCAGGCTGTAACTTCGTTATGAATGAAGGGATTTCTAAATAACTTGACACAAATGTTCACCATGACAGGGCGGTGTGTCGCGTACCATGTCCATGCCTGTAGGTCGAAGGTCAAGGTACTGTTACTAAAATAGAATTTTATTGTCAGGGCTATAACTTTGTTTTGAATGGAGTGTTTTCAAAATAACTTGGCACAAATGTTTACCATGACAAGGCGGTGTGTTGCGTACATTACCCATGCTTGTAAGTCCAAGGTCAAGGTCACAGTAACTTAAACTTGAATTTACTTGTTTAGGCTATAACTCTTTTATGAATGAAGGAATTTCAAAATAACTTGGCACAAATGTTCACTATGACATTGCATTGCATTACCACCAACTTCTTCGCAGACATTTCCGTAATGTGAAGACAACAGTGCCACAAATACAAATAATTTACTTGATCTTCAAGTTTATGCATATTCTTATAATTCCTCCAACATCACTGTCTTTGAAATGCTATTATTCCCATCATTTCACTGAGTGTCTGAAAATGATGCATAGCTAGGGGCATCTGTGTCCTATGGACACATTTCTAGTTTCACTTATATTTTCACTTAAGTGCACTTCATCGATAACTTTGCACAAAATACTTAAGGTATCAACTTTAAACTTCCATTATTTTTTCATTTCAGTTTTTTTCTGTAACATTACTGAAGTGATTGATATTTGACTAAAAGTAAATGTCTCTCATAAAAAATTAATTACATGTTTTCTAACAAATTCAGAAATATTTCATAGTTATTCCCCTATTCAGTTTAATATTTATGGTACATTGAGGAATTATTTCTGTTATTTGAAATGAATTTCTCCCTTACCATTCACGTGTTATTATTTTTCCTGATTTCACATCAATATATGGCCATAGTTGTTATTGTTTTAATCTTCAAATTGCATTTGTTTCAAATGATTCGAATAGTCGAGTATGCTGTCTCCTCTGACAGCTCTTGTTAAATATTGTATAACCCACAATAACTTACCGGCGATTTTGGTCGGCCATTTACCGTGCTTAATATCAAAACAAAACTATGTGATTCCCCGCAGTGTTAATGGTGTTAATTTTGAATTGCGCTCAACCCGGGGCTCGGCGGCGTCGGCAGTAATATACATTTCCATTACTGCCCATGAACAGGCTCAATCAAACCGTGCCTGCAATATGTTCATATTTGTCTGTGGCTTTCAGCTCTCTTTTCATCTATTCTAATTAGCATAGCATCGTAAACCCTAAAAATAGAATGGGATATCCCTGTGGTGCAAAAAATACTATAAAAAGCTGAACTTATTCCTCTTGCGGTATTATAGGTTAGACATTGTAAAATGCTTTGCGGGTCCTTTGATCTAAATTTAGGGTAAAAATAACTTTGACGTACTTACCAGTAGGGAAAAAAACGCAACAAATTTAGGTAGAGTGAAGAAGTTTTTATTTTTCATATTGTTATTAAAAATACATATATCGATTTCTAACATTGAATACAATTCATGTTTAAGACTGTTTTTGACCGTTTGTGAGATAAAAATAAAGTAATTAATAACATTTTGTTTCTTCATTTCTATCATATGCCGTTTATTTATAATATGTTACAATCCTTGCTACTAAACTTAAGTATATGGTAAAAGATTTAATTTTAGATTTTAATAAAGTATTTATAATATGTATATCAGGAATCGCAACACTCACAAAACACAGCCTCACTAAGCAGCGAAAAGAAGAGAGGAAAGAGAATATGTGTTATGTCAAATTCAAATAAGACACCACAAACAAGTAAAGAAAATGAGAACGGTCAGTGGCAAAAAAAATTGCCACTGGGGGTTTAAACCAGCTTCTAGGCTGCACCAACCTCACACTTGCCCCAACAGGTTCTCATATCAACACACTATAAGTTGTCTTGGTGAGTGTGGTTAATTACTCAAAGCAACAAGTATAGTTTTGTTTTCAAGATTCTGACGACACAGGTTTGAGGTTCGTGCATCCAAGAACCATACAGCAAATATTTTCTGCCTCTGACCATTCCAATGCGGTATAATCCCTCCGTTTCGCAGTGTTTCGTTAATTGTTTGTGGTGTCATATTATTAAACATTATGGAGTACGGTTTTTCTCTATTGTTTTGCTGTGTTGAGTGAATATGATTTTTGTGTGAAACTCAGTCTGATACGTACATTTAATCCTCTGCACTTGTTTGAAATATACATTTTTGCTGTGTATGAAGACCATGTCTTCCGGACGTGTTTTATTCAGACGTATGACCTTGACTTTCGAAAATTAAATTTTAATTAACTAGACTAGACAGTGAATAAAATTTGCATTCTCAGAATTAAAAACAAAAAAAAAACGGCTTTGATTTGTAGGTGAGTAAGCTAAATAAGGTAGAGAAATTTTAAGATATACTGAACAAAAATGAAAACTTACCTGTTTTTAAATTTAAAACTTTGTTTAGTGATGCTATATTTTATCGTTAATTTAATTTGTGGTACCTGCACATATCTAGCAATTTGAAAAAGCGGGAGGATGTGTTGTGTTTTCACAACGCTCAACGTTATCTCCTCTTTTCTAAATCATGGAGAGATCGATAATTTTTTTAGATAAAAGTCTCTAACAGATTATTTGACTGTCAAATTTAAAAGTGTATGGCATTTACAGAAGGAAAAACACAATCCTTAAAGACCACTAAAGCAAAGAAATAAGATACAGTTACTTATTATAATAAATATCCGATTTTGCACTTCCATTTTAATTAAAAACAGAACAAAATCCAATGCTTAATTTTCCACAACCACGTATTATTTTTTAAAACCGATTGATAGTGGACCGACAACTACAAAGATAAACAAACATATTGGGGATCGAATTCCTTTAAAAACATGCATTCCCTGTCATCTTTAATATACTTGGAGTTTTCCATGTTATCATTTTGGCTCGGTATATATGTTTTATATATAACAATGTTTTTTTGCTTCAGTAT